>JAOBRG010378520.1:0-11331 GCA_027574985.1 Umimayanthus nakama
GGTGGATTGAGAGGGGCTGGAGAACAGGTGGTACAGTGGGTTGGTGGTATGGTGGATTGAGAGGGGCTGGAGAACAGTGGGTTGGTGTTATGGTGGATTGAGAGGGGCTGGAGAACAGGTGGTACAGTGGGTTAGTGATATGGTGGATTGAGAGGGGCTGGAAACCAGGTGGTACAGTGGGTTGGTGGTATGGTGGATTGAGAGGGGCTGGAGAACAGGTGGTACAGTGGGTTGGTGGTATGGTGGATTGTGAGGGGCTGCAGAACAGGTGGTACAGTGGGTTGGTGGTATGGTGGATTGAGAGGGGCTGGAGAACAGGTGGTACAGTGGGTTGATGGTATGGTGGATTGAGAGGGGCTGGAGAACAGGTGGTACAGTTGGTTGGTGGTATGGTGGATTGAGAGGCGCTGGAGAACAGGTGGATCAAGAGGGATTGTGGGGTTGGCGGGTATGTGTTACGGTTTGGAAGAGTCTAGGAATCTTGCGGACCTGGGGGCTGGAAGGGATGAGAGGTTAAGAGGAAGGGCTGGGAGTAGGAAGTATTTAGGTGTGAGTGGAGGTTGGAAGGGGTTGAGGATCAGGAGGGGCTTGGATAAGGGAGCTGGGAGGGGCAGGGGATTTTTAACCTATTTACATATACCATATAATATAGAAACTTAACGTTTAGTATAGGTTTTTTATAATTTTGTCGTTGTTAATCCTTTTGATTAGTTATATTTTTATTATCTAAGGACCGCTCTGTAAACCACTTACCTGTGACGAAGGCCTCCTCAATAAAGATTTATTATGACGATAATGATGATGATGATGATGATGATGAAAGGGGCTGAGATTGTAATGTGTTGGGGTTTGGAAGAGGCTCTGGGTTAAGAGGAGGTCGAGATTAGAAGGTGCTGGGGTTGGAGTTGGAGGGATTGGGAGGGCTGAAGGGTTTGTAGAAGCTGGGGGTTGGATCAACGGGACTCTGGGGGTAGGGAGGGGTAAAAGATTTGTAGGGGCTGGGGGTTGGTAAATATGAAGAGATGAGAAGGGTGAGGGGTCAAGAGGGGCTTGAAGAGGTGAGGGGTTGTATGTACTGTGGAACATATTTGAGATATAAACTTGTCAGTGTTTTTTTTCAAAAGCTATATGAACTAACAGTTGTTAAGTTACTGAGATGTTTTATGTGTGTGTTTGGTCGTCAGTTGGGTGCATTCGTTCTTCAGACAATGCCAGAACACTGGGCCAATTGCATTAATGACATCATCGACACGCTGAACAGTCCACATAATTCACAGGTACAGTACTGATTATATTCTCTAACGTTTAAACAGTATTAATTTGGCAGGGGTGAAAACTAATAATGCCCCGGCGGCCAATTGCCGGCAAATTCCACGTTGCTGGTGTATTTCATGAAACAATGGCCTAATTGGCTGGTACGCCATGAGAGAAACCAAAAAATAGTTTATGGACTTCAATTGGAATTTTTCTTCTTGAACAAAAAGTCTTTGTTTTAATACTTGTACTTTTAACAACTCAAATGCAACTTAATTGTAATAAAACAGCAATCTAGTCTCGTGTTTTTAGCAGAACATGTATTAACGGGTAAACCTACACACATTGTCCAGCTGCATTGGCTGTATTCGGTATAACCTTTCACCTTATTTGTCTAAATGATCTTTGTGTAATCTTCGGCAGTAGTCCATGTAGTTTTTCGTTAATGTACACCCACATTCAGATTGAACTTCTTGCACAAGCTGCATGTTTTTAAATCTTTGTTATCCATGTTTAACAGCTACAGATACTCTCTTTGCCACGATGGCTGAAGTTGAGAACGATATTCGATTAGACTTTTTTGCCTGCCTTCTGTTCTACTTCGCTTTGCTTCTCTGTTAATTCGTTTTTGGTCGGAAAAATTGATTTAAAGTTGAGCTTTGCTTTCTATTTCACGTTCAAGAGATGTTTGTATAGAATAGAAATCATGCCAGTGCTGAACAGGAAGACACTGTGATCATGTTTGCGCTGTAATTGGTGCAGCCTTCGCCAAAATAGATACTGCTGACGCTGTCTATGGATGGCAGATTCGTTCTAGTTCGTTGGGAGTTTCTTCTATAGTCAATTTCGCATTTGCAGAGTTTCATAACAACCAATAGTAGCAAAAATAATCTTTTAGACGGAAAATCAACTAATGAAACAAAGGAGCACTGGAAAAAACAAGAGAGCTTTACGAAAAACAGAAGGGTGCTGGTAAAACAAAAGGGCACAGCACCTTTCTGTTTTGGGCTGGTAAGAATGCTCATTGCTCGCGTGTATTTCCTGTGTATAAACTGCACCTCGATTTTGGAGCGCGCTTTCAGAAAAAAAGCTTTTCAACGTCATTCTTGGTGAACATCATAACTGAATATGCGTTGTTAGTGTGCCAGGTATATGCATTAACGTGCTTAATCATTCAATGGAAGTGTACAAAAAACGGATATAATAGAGAAAGGGAAAAACAGTCAGGCCATTGAAATTGCTTTCAGGCCAGTGAAATTTGTCTGCTGCGGGCTGGGTTGGCCAGTGCTGAAAAAACGTTAGTTCTCACCCCTGACTTGATAAAAAGAAATTCAGTCAAATTTTACTGAGACTTTAATGTAAGTTATATGTTAAGATGTGAATGCGGTGTAAGGTCAGGCAAAGTCTGTTATGGTAAGACAGAAGCTATCCTGCAACTATAGAACACGCTTCCAGGTTCGATAAAATGTCATGGGTTGTTTTAAAAATGAGATGAAGACTTTTCTTTTTAACCAAGAATCAAAGTAGTTTTTTTTAATTTGTTAAAACAATTTAAGTTAACTTTAGTCAATTTAAGCGTAGTTCGTATATTTTGTAAACTTTGCAAATCTGGATGTACAGTATAGCTTACATTTACAACTTTAGCCAGCTTTTCCCTCGCTAATAACCTTTACTACTGTACGTATGTTAGGTCATTTTGCTCTGTGCACAATCCACGTATAATTGTGGTGTGTAAAACTGTTATTGATTATCAATTATCTTTTGTACAATTTTCTCTTTTAAAACTACTTCATACACTGTTTGCAGGCCAGCAGCTGTCAGGTGATTTTACTTGAGGTGCTAACAGTTGTACCAGAAGAGGTTTGTATAAAATTTAGCAGGGATTATGCTACATGTTTTACTTTGACCTCTGGAACTCCATGATCTTGCTGGTTAGGAGTCACCAGTTTTGAAAGGATCTTGTAAAACTGTTTCTGTACTTGTATCTCAGTCATACATTACAAATTCGAAAATGCATTTTTAGAGAAACACTTTGCACAAAATGCGTGATTTTTGCGCTTAAAAATCCCTGTTGAGGAGAACTTGTCTTGTGTTGGTACCGTTGATAAAGCTGCTCCATAGTTGTTTGGTTATTATAAACATGTTCAATAAGTACTGGACTACATGTAGTGGACAGCTTGAAAAAAAGAAAAAAATGAAGCTTAGCGTCACTCTACAAGCTGGGTACTTTTGTAAATGGGAAACGTTGACAACAAGGCTTTTTTGAATCTTTATATATTTAATGGAAAGCAACTCGGAAACTCTTGTGTGCACAAAGATTAACCCTTTTTGTTAGGTGGCATTTTCCCGCCCCTTTCCTCTCAGTAGAGGGAGGATTTTATAAATCCCTCTTCTTATTTTAACAAATTAGTAATTGGTTGACTTGAGGCTTTGACATCGAGGTCAATGTCACCGTGTAAGGCTTTGTAAAAAGAAGTAAATCCTTTATTTCTCTGATCAAGAGAGGTTGTGGTTTGTACATGAAAAGCCTTGTTTTCGCAAGAAATTGAATAGTTGAGTTTAAGCTTGACAGTAGAGCATTGAACTAAATCGACTTTATATCTAAACTATATTTGAATCATACATGTACAGTATAGGCAAAGTTGTGACAGGTACAAAAGATAGAAGTCAAAATATGTCTTTTTGCTCCAACCCCTTTCCTCACAGGAAAGGAGGTGAGTTGTATATGTTCTAATATTATTGTATTTTATTATATTATACTATATTCATGCTGTCATTGTATCTTTCTTGTGCACAAACGTAGTTCCACTCAACAGACATGGTGAGCACTAGGAGAACAACACTCAGGGCTGAAATGCAAACTGCAGCACCCAGAGGTAATTGTACACACGGCTCTCCTTATCACCACCTGAGAAATGAGTACAGTCCCTGAGACGTAAAAAATGAACCTCATAAAATGGAAGCAGTAGGTACAGTGTAGACACTAGATGGTAAATGGAGTGGAACATCTTAACATCAAACATGAACATGCAGTGACATCAATTTTTCTGTTGCTGTATGTTCGATGTTTAGGCCTTGTAAGATTGAGTTTACAGGTTTAAATTTAGGGGTGGGGCCAAGGAACCAACATCTCCCTTTCATCTGCGATTCACAAACATTGAAGAAAACCACTTCTGACGAGGATTTTGAGTACCAACTGTCTTCCCCTGTATTTTTGGTCTCGGAGTAATGTAAAGTTATTTTGCGGACTAAAACAAAATTTGTTAGAAGTACAGCAGGAATTATTTAAATATTAAATGCTCGGTTTTTTTGCTAGTGTTGGAGATCATCCAGAGAGGTTTATCTGCAAGCTCTGTAGTTCAAACAAGACTCCAGGTACAATAACTGTTTACTGTTCCTTTGGTACATGTAGTGTGTGACAGTCGATGTGTTACAGCAGCATTGCCAGCTCTGGTAAAGTGAAATTATCGTTTAACAGTGGTAACAGAAAAGCATTTTGAGTGTCTTGTGATCCAGACCTACAGTGATAGTTTACATGCAACTAAACTACTTAAACTCAAACTGCAGTAACAGTCACTATACATGCCATGATTGTGATCGCAGTTGTCCGTGATGTACAGCACTATATTGTCTTCAAAAATCACCGGAAATGATTCTATTCTAGTAGTGTATTGCGGAAGAAAACTTGCATGTAGATAGATCATGTACTGCTGTGAGTCTTTCAAAATTGAGGCCATTTTGGGAAAGATAGTAATCTGTTCAAGGGATACAGCAAAACAAGGAAGGACAATGTTAATTATTAGGGCACACTATGCTCTAGTTTACCCTATAGGCCTTTTTTGGATTTTTTCTTATTTTGTAAGTGTAAATGTTTGCAACGTCACTAACATCATAACAGAGCCTGTGATAGCAATAATTTTGTATTTTCAAGACTATTACTGTTGAAAAGAAAAACCCTGGACGGCCAATCTAAAAGGTTATCTTTTTGAGAAACGTTTTGCTAAGACAATGGGAAGAGCAGCTTGAATATTAAATTTAACAAAAACTGACCATTGAGAAGCAACCTCTCCAGCTCAGGTACATGTAGGATTGAGCAAAATGTGTCGTTGCTGGTAAATTTGGTTAACTTGGTCGCTTTCTTCCAGGCCTTGCACTGCATGATCAGCTGGGTACAGTTTGGAGTGACTATTGAACAGGTTGAACACATGCTCCCGCTGGTATTCAGTTGCCTGGACAACGTTGAACTGTTTGATGCTGCTGTTGATACCTTGGTTGAAGTTGTCACTCACCCTACAATACACAGGTGTGCTAGAACTATGGTTTGTAATAACTACAGGCTTGCCACGGTCCTTGAAAATCCAGGAAAGTCCTGGAATTGGCAAAGGAAAATTCCAGGCCCTGGAAAATCCTTGAATTTTTGTTGTGGTCCTTGAAAATCCTGGAAAGGACACAATTTTCAGCTTAAACTGTACAAAAATAACGAAACTGAGCTGTTTGTCATAACCAAGCATTACACCTTCAATGTAATAATGTATGGAAACAGGAACAGAGGCTCGTTTTTTGCAAAGAAGCGAATTATGTAAAGCTCATTTTTGATATAACACTCAGAAAACTTTTTTTGGTAGAGACGGCCCTTGAATTTGCTCGTAAAGGTCCTGGAAAGTCCTGAAAAAGTCCTTGAATTTCACATCCAGTTAATAGTGGCAACCCTGATAAAAACATTAGTTGTATGGCAGTTTCACGATGATAATTACAGTGAAGACGTCGTTGATAGTAGTAATATTACTGATACATGTACATCTGTAACTGTCATTAATAATAATTTTGGTTAAATTTTCATTAGTATTTATTGGAACAACACTGATGTAAACACTTTTTTGTTCTCAAAGTGCCAATAAACTATTATTATTATTATTATTATTATTATCATTATAAATTTCAGTATCACCCTATACATGTAATACAATGTAGTGATAAGGATAATGGTAACGATATTGATAACAATAAGGATAATTTTAATGGTAATGATAATGAAGTTAACATTTGATGTTAGTGATAATGATGATATTGCAATTATAATTGCATCGATAGGATAGGTGATAATGATGAAAATGAGTGATATTTTTAACAAGGCCACGCAGATTTACTACTAGCCAGTGATTCCTGTTTAATCGCTCGACGACAGTTAAAATTCTCCCTTAAGATCCCCTTCCGGCAGGGAGGCTGACCAGGAGGCTATTTACACCAGCGTGACTGGTGACCAGAGGACTCGAACTCAGAACCTCCGGGTTGCGAGTCAGCCCTTGAAACCGCAAGGCCATGCTGCCTCCCTTTATTTATTCATGTAGTTTAACCAATTAAAAGCGAGTTATTAAATTGTGGTTGGTTCATACTTGAACTCTGCTAAGTAATGCCTGATACTAATTGCTTGATTAGCAGTTTTTCAATACTAAAACATTACCGTGTAGGGAGTAAAAACCCAATTTTTGATAAACGAATGAAAATATGAAAACAGCAGGTAACAGGATGCGATTTAAGAATAATGTAAGACAATGAAAAAGATCATGGAAGAGTGGTGGGAATACGTTCTCAAGCTCTAGACATGGCAAAGTTATCACAATGTTCAGGTCCTTTTCTTGCCAGGTTCCCCAGCTATGTGTGGAAGTTTATTGCCAACATCGTCAATTTGCAAGGGTCTCTGGGGAGGTCATTGGAAACAGGAGACATGGTAACTCAGTGAGAGATCCGGTATTATTAATAGTACTAGTGCAGTAAGAATGATAAATCTTTATCGAGGAGGCCAACACCAATCTTTCTAATTTTCTTTACTGCTGTAGATTGTTTTTAACTGAAATAAAAGTTGTTTGCAGAATTGTTACAATCTAAAGAAAAAATTGAACAAAGTTACTAAAAACCTACATTATACTGTCGAAACTGTCATTAGGTAATAAAATAAGGTAGAAACTGATTTTAGATCAACAAATATACAATAGCTCCTTGGAAAAGAAATTACATCAGCTACACATTAAAATTGGGCTTAAGAAACGACTTGTGTACAGCTAATCTGGGTGTTCGGCTAAAGTAATGTCAGCAAAGTTCAAAGAGATCCAGTGACCATCTTCCAGAAGCACTAGCAATATATAGCTGTGAAAACTCTGTATTGTACAAACATTTGAACCAAAGCATAAAGGGCGTTGATGGCTTATAAGTAGAGATACATCGCAGTGCTCAGTCCGCTTAGCTGAGTAGCTTAGATCACGCACTTGCAGCCACTGAGGTCGTGCAAGTGCGTGATCTTAACTGCAGCCTTATTACAAGGTCCTACAAGTATAGATTTTGTATAATGAGCGTAAAGGTAGCGTTACCAAGTTCCGTCCTACAATATCACTGGACTCAAATTTTTAAATGGCGGAGTTAAGACTACATGTACATTATGCTTGGGCTGTGTGGGTGGCAAGACCTAATGCGCCGCAAAAGACCCAGTTTCTCCATTATCTTATGACACTTGTATGTAGTCATAATGGTCCCCTAATTTAGGTTTCTTAATTTTTATTACTATATGTAAACCTATCAGTACATGTATGGAAAATATCGGAGTTCATAAAGATGTAATGTTTATTGACATTGGAAATAACAATCGAATTATATAAATTAAACCTAGCCTCACACTACGGCCATTAACATAAAGTACGACTTCTTCAAGTTAAGGAAAAGCTGATTGTATGTTTCAACTAGAACTTGTATTCAGTTTCTTGATAGATAGTTTATTGCAGCGTTTTACAAAGCAGTCACTATACTGAATTAACTAAAAGTTACATAACAATTGATAAGAAATACTTACATGAAAAAATATTATTAAAACTATTTCTAGCTTAAAACTGAATATTAAAATCTAACTTATGGTCTTTGACGGAGAGAACGTGTAATCTTAAAACGATTTGTACGAGCCTTAAAATTCTTAAAAAGTGTACATGTATGCTTCTTGATTTGTACTTAGAAATTTGTACTTCTCCAAGAGAACGCGGTAAAGTTTGTGGTCTTTATGTAGCTTAATGAAGGTGAACAGTTTCTCATATAGACAGTAGCGTTTTCCTTTACTCGTACAAAGATTGAATCAAGATCATTTTCCTGGTATGAACTTCCTGGTGCTATGACGGATATGGCGTGCTTCTGCACATGCTCAATGTCGTTGCATAGATACTCATGGAGGCTATGACGAAAGATTGGGTTTCTGAATGCAAAATTCATATTCTAAAATTAGTTCACGTTTGTACAGTATCGTTTGTATTCTGATGTGAAGTACTTCAAACTGTTTTTAGGATACATCGAGTGCTTTATGTCGCCTGGTCGTTTCATTGGTGGAGACACACAGCAAGTTGATTCTGTTCCCAGAGACTCCTGACCAGCACCAACAGGCTCTTGCACTAGTTCACATGATTCTAGTAAGAAATCGAAACTGCTATTGGGCTCGCTGCTGTCGTGTTGGTTTATTTGTGCGTGTTTTTTTGTGTGTGTATGTGAAGTGGTGTTATTAAGATACACATCCGGTAACACTGTCCTCTAGTGAAAAAACTCAAGCCTGCAGGATTTCTTTGGGAAAAAAAGGTTTGTTTGTAAGTCTCTTTAAATTCCTGGAAAGTCCTAGAATTTGTTTTTCATGTCAACTTTTGGGTTAGTGGGATAATCCTGGGTTAATCTTGGAATGGTCCTGAAATAATCCTTAGCTAATCCTGGAGCAATCCTGGAACTGTCCTGGAGTAATCCTGGAATAATCCTAAAATAGTACTGGAATAATCCCAGAACAGTACTGGTAATCCTGCAATACTCCTGGAATAATCCTGTATAATATTAATTAAAATAATCCTACAATAGTCCTGGATTTATCCTGAAAAACCCTGGAATAGTCTTGGCATAGTCTTTGAACAATCTTAGAATAATTCTTTAATAGTCCTGAAGTAATCTTAGAATAATCCTGGAATAGCCCTGATACAATCCTTGAATATTCGCGGAAAAATCTTGGAATAGTCAGGGAACAACCCTGAACCAGTTGTAGAATAATCCTGGAGTAGTTGTAGAATAATTCGAAATAGTCCTGGAATAGTCAGGAAATAATCCTAGAATAGTCGTGGAATAATCCTGGAATAGTCGTGAAATAGTCAGAGAATAACCCTTGAATAGTCTTGAAATATTCCTGGAATAGTCGTGGAATAATCCTAGAATAGTCCTGAAACAGTCCTGGAATAGTCAGGGAATAATCCCAGAATAGGCGAGGAGTAATCCTGGAATAGTCCCGAAATAGTCGGGGAATAACCCTTGAATAGTCTTGGAATAATCCTGGAATAGTCGTGGAATAGTCTGGAATAATCCTGGAATAGCCGTAGAAGAATCCTGGAATAGTCTTGAAAAGTCAGAGAATAATCCTGCGATAGTCCTGGAACAGTCAGAGAATAATTCTGGAACAATCCTCAAGGAACCGAGCGATAATCCTCGAACAATCCTTGCTTATTTCGTGAATAGCCCTGGAATAATCCTGCTTAATCACGAAATAATGCTGTAATAATCCTTGAATAGTCCTTGAGTAATCACGGAAAATTTCTGGAATAATCCTGGAATAATTCATGGTAATCCTGGAAAAATCCTGGAATAATGCTGGAACAAAAAGCTTTTTGGAGGAATAGGTGTGAATTACAAGGTTATTAATTTAAAGCTGTGTCACTTTCTTTTATCAGAACTCGTATAAATTCAACGATTCAGTTAAAAGAAAGAGTAGTTTAACTATTAGAACTCCAATTTAAAAAGCGTGAAGGTTTCCAGTTGAAACTCAGTTTTAGAGCGCTTGTTTTTAAGGGTTGCACAAATGCTCCCGGGTGGTACCCAGTCGATGAACAATGCAGCGAGATGACCTTCAATGTCTGGTACATTCTCCAGGTAAGCCAATTACTATATACTTGTGTGTGTTGATAAATAAGTATTAATAAACTCGAAATAGGTAGTTCACCTCAATTTCTTGATGAATCGCAGGTAATGAACAAACAAAAACGAATAAACGCATAGACCTATCCTGTGGTAGAAATATTTGTCAGGAAGATTTAAGAAATATGACAATGGCATCAAGTTGAACTCTGAGATGTGCTTCCATCTAAGCGAAGCTTCAGTACATCGTTTTTGTTTTGTATTCAAAGTCTTCCTTGTCGGAATTCACCTTAGCTGTCAACAGACACGAAGGAAGAAACCAATCAATGGCTCAATGATCTTCTGCATACTAAATAGAGTCAACGACCAGTATGCAAAGTGGCGTATAATGTGGACGTAGAAGAGACATTTGTTTCTTTTCGGCATTCTTATCAAAACACACACGTCATAAATGCAACTATGTTGAACACTCTGGCCTGCTCATTGCACTCAAGATATTGTTAAAAGATATCCTCTAAAAATGCTTTTTCATTCATTTCATAGCAAGAAAAAGGTTGCGAGACGGTTCATATCCTTTACGTTTTCTTTAAAAAGTAACAAAAAAGGCAAAGTATCATTCAAAGCACTTCTCAGTACTTTAGACTACTACGTATACGTTGTAACCAAGAAACTAAAAACGTTTCTTTTAAATTTTACAGCACGTATAGACATGAAGCAACCTAAAATGTGTGAAATGAAACCTCGTTTGTGTATTTCTCGCAAAACTTATTAAAAGCCTCCTCCCCCTTCCCCTCTGTTCGAATCACAATTAGTAGGTCATGCCATGGTTCGTGTCACAGCCATTTGGTAGACGTATTTATGTTAAGTTGTAATTTTTCTCTGGTTGCTTATAAACAAACAGTACACGTTTTTCGCCGTAGTACAAATAAGAAATGGAACCATCGACCTGAGGTATACTCAACCAGGAAAACATAACAACAAGTTAACATTATAAACACAGCATTTGTGAAACTGCAGCAAAAAACATGTTTATAAATTTGATAGCGTTGACAGTTATCTTGTATAAAACTATATAGCTCAAGCTGTTTTATATTCCAATTATCATTATCACTACCATGATTGTCATTGTTAATTTAAATTTTATTATTATTACCAACATTATTG
>JAOBRG010378531.1:0-11329 GCA_027574985.1 Umimayanthus nakama
TCCCTTCGCGGTCAACTTTTTCGCCACTCGCCTTTTTTGCCTTCACGAATGACTAGAACGCCAAGCTACGCTGGCTAACCTATTGGATGTATCGGTACTGTAACAGACCAACCAAATACAAGTTATTCGGCCCTGAATAAAGGGAAAAATTGGCCCGTTAACCAACCAACACGAAGTATTTCAAAACTGTCTAACTTCCCTGCAAGTCGTCTTCAAAAAAAAGGTCGGTGAAATTTGAAACACATGTAGTGTTTGTGCGAGTAATTCATTTCTCGTGCGATGCAGCTGCATGAGTACATATTTAAAGTTACATTTTTTTTAGTTACTTATTTTTTTTTAACCTTACAGCATCAAAGTTTTGCTACAAATAGAATTCTAAGACCAAACGAAAAAATAGCGCTTTCTCATCAGTTGTCCGCATTTCAAAATTGTTACAATATTTATGTTTTTCTAAGATGTAAAAAGTTTCTTTTTCTGTGCTCATTCGATCAGAACCGAGCCAAACGAAAGTTTATCGGATGTTTTATCATCTTTTTCCGCACCATATCATTAAATCGAAATGAGGTAGCTGTCCGCTTCACACGCTTGTGGAGACGTAGGTGTGTATCAACAGCTGTTTGGACTCATGTAAAACAAAATCAGGGTGTTTGGAGAAGTGAAGAATTAAGTTGGCAGGGTGCATCCGACACTGCACCGTAGAGCAAACTGCTTGTAAAATTCGTTCTACAGACACCCCGGCTGACCGAAAAGAACTGGCTCTGGCATTGGAAAGGTCCAAGGCGCGCGCGTCCTTTTTCCCGCCAAAACTCTCCAAATTCCCTCGCTTTGGCCGACAGTAGAACTGAACGGCTCTGATGCATGAGCAGGGTCATTCTGGCCTGAACCAGTTCTGAGAACTCGTGCGTTCAGTTTAACAACTGATTTGTCGGAATGGCCAGGCCGCAAATAAATTATGAAGGCGACCTTAGACGTGAAAGCATTTTCTTTTTATTAAAGAGTGATAAGTCAGTCATAAGTTTATATTTTAGTGCCGAATACTTACTTGTGTGATCTTAGTCCATAAAACGTATTTAAAAATTAACAAGAACTAGTCACATATTTTCATGTAGAGTGATGATTACTTACGTCAAATGATGATGAATGAAGGTAAATGATGTCAGTAGGGAACTGAAGACTGTATAGATATCGTATCTTTGTTCATTAGCTGAACATGTGACAGTTTTAGATTTAGGTGTATAGTGTACATATTTATTTAAAACCATATAAAAAGATAACTTATATTTGGTTATGTTTAATATTATTTAAAGCTTCTTGTAAGTTGTTGTGTCTATAAAAATTTGGAAGTTTAAAATGAAAACTAAGAAGAAAAATAATAAATAAATATGTTTACTTTGAAACTAGAAGATTCAACAAATTGATTGTCTCTACCATGGTGCGGCGTTACGCTGAATTTCCCTTCGTAAACGGGCGTTGCCACTTGGAACAGTCGTTGCAATTTCTAACAACTGTCGATGCCATTTGTAATATATCTATACAGTTAAAAGAATGTGAAACTGCACTGATCATGTTGCTGGCGTTTTAGTAGTTGGTAGGACTATAATGTTGTAAGTAACGGATTCGAAACACGGTATTTCTGGGGTTTTTATATAGCTTTGGTTTTCTTTTCTTCAGCTCAAAATAAACAGAGGAGTCAAATTAAATGGGGGTACTTCAAGGATTTTGAAGAATTGATAAACAGGGTGGCGGCTGCGAAAAAAATGAAAAAGAAAGGACAAAATTAGGATTATCCTTAAACACTTTGTTAACTTGGCTCAACATTAGTATTTCTAGCTTATTGCGGAGCCGCTTATAGTACGAAACACCAACAGTCTATGGTATACTAAGTGACTATGAACTTCTTGTATTCCCTCGTAAAATTCGAAAATTCAGAAAACGGGCGGGGGGGGGGTCAAAATAAGCTGCGGGCGGGGGGTTCTCCAAAAAATCACGAAAAAATAAACGTCACCCCGTTTATTTTGAACTTGAGAGTAAGGGTTAGAGTCAGGGTTATGTATTAGTCGTATTTCCGCGACCACGACTTTCCTTCCTCAAGTAAACGACGAAAGACTTTTGTTCGAAATGGCAAGGAATGTTAATGAAAGGGAAAATTTCTGCGTAGAGACTTTGGACCTTGGAGGGGGCCTGATACCTTCAGTTCATAATTACTTTCTTTATAAGAACATGAGGCTGAAAAGTGCCCAAAATTTAATAACAGAAAAGCGAAGAACTTCAGTTTAGATACTGCACAAAACCTTTGTAACGATATTTTTTCTCGGCTAGTGTGGATCGGTACAACATCATATTTATACACAGGAGGAATCCCACAGCGGTGGCACATCGGTGGAGCTTTACACACGATACCCCACACTGCTGTCCACACTAATGTCAGAGCGGTGACAATATGCCACTAGTGTAACGTTAATGCTAGTGACAGTACTGTGACAGCGATGTAAGCAACACGAGGTAACATTACTGTGCACACTAGTG
This sequence comes from Umimayanthus nakama, assembly GCA_027574985.1. Taxonomy (NCBI): domain Eukaryota; kingdom Metazoa; phylum Cnidaria; class Anthozoa; order Zoantharia; family Parazoanthidae; genus Umimayanthus; species Umimayanthus nakama. The sequence continues at coordinate 2,527 of JAOBRG010378531.1, forward strand.
TCACAGTGGTGTCAACTGACAGCGCTGTGACAGCGTTGTGCACTATAGTGTGACAGTGATGTGAATATCACTGTGAAAGTAGTGGCAACTGACAGCGCTGCCACTCTAATGTACACACCGCTGTGACAGGACTGTCAGGACTGTCAGCTGCCATCGCTGTCACACTAATGTAAACATCGCTGTCACAGTGGTGTCAGCTGCCACCGCTGTTAAAGCAGTGTCAGTTGCCATCGCTGTCACAATAATGTAAACATTGTTGTCACATCGGTGTCATAACCACTGATGTCCCAGCGCTTTCGCTGTCAGCGCTATAACATTACTATCCGCATCATCGCTGTCACAGCGCTGTGCACATCGGTGTCTAACCGCTGCAGAGTTCCTCCTGTGTAGTGTGGACATCAGTGTGACAGTAGTGTAAAACTCAACTGATGTGCCACCGCTGTGGGATTCTTCCCGTGTAGCGTTGTGCATGATGGGCAGGGTAGTAGCTCTTATAAGCGTATTATTCTTCCGGTTGGCTTGTGCAAATCGAAAATGAATTAACTAACACCCAATACCAACAAGAACGTTTCAAGAAATTAGAGGCAGAACTGCTTAAAATCTTTTTAAATATTTTAAGTGTTCTTTCAGCCTCAGCCAAAACACTAAACATTCTTTTTCGAAAATGAGTGTATTTACTGGTTTAAGTAGAGGGTTCTATTTCTGTGCACTCCCAACTCCAGGCATATGGAAAATTTTAGTGGAAGTTTTACTCTATTGCTTATTTCCAAGCATTTAGCATTAAGTTCAGCACATGTGAAGTTCGACGTTTGACCCGGGCCCTAAGGTTACTGTTCCGTTTGAGCGGTGCTTTTGGCTAATGGAGCACATTTCTTGTTTCCTGGCGTAACCTTTAAACCTATATATCACTGAAAAGCTTCCTAGATTCTTTAAATAGCTGTTAATTTTTCATATGATTAAATTAAATAAAGAGAACGAACGTCTTGTTTTCCGACCTTTGTTTTCCCTTTCCGGAGTTCCAAGTCGGACATGTTGCGTTTGACTGCACCAATCAATACATTTTGATATTTGACACTATTCGTAGTCCAAAACCGTGTCAGCGTTTTTTGAAAAGCCATTTTGTTTGTTATTTACAGCCCAAACCCTGAAACAGCATTTTCGTCATCGAATAAGGCGGTGTTTAATCGTGATCACACAAAAAGGGTTTAAAATGCCAAAAAATACTGACACGGTTTTGACTTTCAGTTATTTAGCTACAAAACTGCTAAATTTAAATTAAGTGGATGCGAAACTACCCGCTTAGGCGCCCCCTCAAGCCCACTTCTGGTACAATTTTTCTCTTTCAAAATCTTCTAACAATCTTATTTTGGCCATTTCCTTCGGTTTCAAACTGGACCGTAACCTTAAAAAAACGAACTTCATTTCGACTATATTTTCCGGCACCTCCTCCCAGAACAAGTCGCGGCCCCATGCCCATGGAAAAAAGGTAAGTTTGATAAATGTTCCAGCTCACGAACATGGCTTAGATATCTCATTCACAAAAAGCTCGTACTGTCCGGCGTCGGGGCTCTGACCTTAAGAGAAAAATTAATGAATATTTTTTGTCAAGGAAAGCTGAGTTGGGTCAAAACCCTTCTTTTCAAGAACAAGAAAGTCGGAAACTTTTATCTTCAGGCTGCAAATCACAAGATTCAGAAAGTGAGACTGGAAATCTCCAAGAGAGTTGAAAACAAATTTATTCCGTGTTAAGATTGAAGAAAATAGTCTCTGGTCTTGAAAAGTCGTAGATTTTATCTTTTCGCTAACGGAGTGCTGTGTTTTTGTTTGTTACTTGTGTTACTTCCAGGATGAAGAATAGAACATATATACTTTTCATATTGAATTGCGATTTTTATCTCATAAAATGCGCTGTTTTAATGCAGACTTGCCAGTTCCGGAAAATTGAGTCATTTATCGATTCCATTGTACACAAGTAGCACTTATACAAGTGACAATTACAAAGACCTATGCAAAACAGAAACGTCGCAACTTTTGTTTGAAAGTTTGCCAGTTAACAACTGCTCAAAACCGTCTTGCATCTAAAAAGAATTGATTTCCATTATCAAATCGTACCCTCTATCTTTAAAAAAAAACAAGAGAACCTGCATTGGTGGAGTAAAAGGGTCATCAGGTAACTTTAAAATAGCTATTATATACTACCCTAACTTACGTTTTGTAGTAATAGTTTGTATATGTTACTAAGTCAACAATTGCAGTTTTGGAAAAAAAGAAGTTAAGGTGGTTTTTCATTTAAATTCATCATCAAGAATGCTGAAGAAAAAGATCACATCAGAAATTTTAAAAAATCTTGAACACCAAAAAGATCTTTAATTTATCTTAGATTTCCTACAATGAAGTGCCGAGGTTACTGAATCAATTCGCAAATATGGTTGAGTCCTTCACCAAAAACAGCCCAAGATACTTTCCCCTTCAGGAATAGCAAAAATTTGAGTCTACGCTTGCACTTTTTCAGTTAAATAACTTAATAAGAACAGTCAAACATAAAAAGAAAATTTTACGCTCATACAGTGTTTCAGCAATTGCAGGCTTTTTTGAGCCATGAAAACATCTGCTTGTTTTCGGATTAAACTATCTTCAATTTTAATATGTATTGTCTTTAAACAACAATTTAAGAGCAATATTATGCTGAATTTGCCTAGAAAAAACTAATCCTCCATCAAAATATTTCTAGTTCATATAAAAATCGAAGAAGTGTCTATAATGTGAAGTAAACTATAGGGAAAATATAGTTCTTATAACTCATATCTGTTTTGTTAAAAAAGCTGAGTAACAGCTGCCTAATTAAAGTTTGCCTGTACAGCGTTAAAAGTATGCTTCAAAATTTGCTGACAAGAAAACACACGGGGTTTTTTTCATCAGAAAAAGATAACTTTGGCCAAGACTCAGTTTTCTTAATCTTCGTAATTAACTTAATAATTCAGCCACACACTGTTCTTTGATTGCTCCCATTTTGAAATAAACTTGCACGTAAGTGCTCCGGTTTGATAATGTGCATTGTTATATACTCGAAACAGAAGCTAAGCTTTAAATGGCTCTTAACTTGTTCTTAAGCTTCGGTGTTTTTCTTAAGTTACATTTATTTCAAAACAAAATAAAATCAATCTAGAACAGAAAAAAGGTTTGTCAGCGTCCCTGTCCGATAAATGAAAAGCCCAAAGTTGTTTTTATTCTATTTCATAGCTTTTCTTTATAACAATTTTTGTTGGAATCGAAACACCGAAAGAGTAAGTCGAAGTTTCCTCGCCAAAAACCTGCCAAGAGTTTTTGTAAATGTGACCAAATTTATTATAGATTGTGTTTTGAAATGCAGCATGATAAAAAAAACCGCCATTGAATGTTTCGTAACTGTGACTTCATGCAGGATAGAGTGACAATAACGATACTACCAAATTGGAAAGCACTTTTATGTGTTCAGATCAAAAGCCATAAATTTTGGAAAAAGACGCTAACCAATTTGTATTTTTACTTGGTGTAAATCTTGTAGAGCCTGAGGTTGCGCCAAATCAATAAATATTCAATAAGCTAACAATTTGTATAATGCATGTCGTTCAAATGGCAAAAAATGAAGGGTTGTTTCGTACGCAGTCGAGAGTAATTTTAAATCATTTCTGGTGGAATAGATATGAACCTAAGCTAAGTTGGGAAATATGTATAGTGAATCAGACAGTTCTGCTGATAGCCAGACAAAATAAATGAATTCGGTCTCATTTTGATTCATTTTTTCCGGTAAAATGTGACGTTTGTTTACCTTCACGGCAGATATGCTGCAGCTGGCTTCATTCAACTACAAAGAGGCAACAGCTTTTGTTTTTTAATAAGTACACACTCTTACTGACTCGACCAATGGCTGAGCATGTAGCTTATGGGGGTTTTTTTATTATACAGGAGCGGAAAGTTCAATGAGAATCAATTTTTTATGATTCATGTACAAAAAGTAAACTTCGCAATTTCTAGCTTGAGTTCAATCGCACTCCTTTCTTGTGTTATTGTGAGAACAAATCTATAAAAATAACAGGGGTCAAATTATCTAAAGTTTAAGAACGAGTTCAGGTTAAGGCTAGTTCGATCATAACAATGAAACGTTTTAAAGTAAAAACTTGACTTGACTGAAACTTGACTAAAACTCGTAAACTATAACTCAAAAATACAACCAGATTCACGGTGTTTCTCGTTTGTTTTGGAGTCATTGTTTCAAATGTTGTGTGCGGGACGCTTCGCTTTCCAATGTCTCGTTTCTATTTTTGTTGTTCTTTAAATGGTTTATGTTGTTTGTAGATTATTAGACCAAGTTAAAAACATTTTGAGGCTGACGTAGCCATATTTTTTTCAAAATGAAGCATGCATGAGGTAATTGCATAAAACAAGAGTGACACGACAGATAAAACGACAAAATAAAACCGCGCACTAGTTTGGAGCATCTACATGTTCGGCTAGCGATAAGAATAACTTTCAATTTCAAGAGCTCGAAGTGGGATTTTTCCGACATTTTCGATATTATGTGAGGTACATCATAAAACTTAGCCCTAACCGTAACCGCAGGCAACTCCAGTTTACAGCTAATGTAAAACACTCCAAGCGGATATGGCGAAGGATGGCAAAGAATAGCAAAACAGGATGAGCGGCGTGATGTGTACTTTTCCACCAATCGTCTGTCATATCGCCTTCACTTAGTTCCTGCCAACACAAGTCTTCTCCAATTTCTTTTAATGTATTAATCACCGGCGCAATCATTTTCCCTTTTCCCTTGGGTTCCAAAACAACGCTTGCCGAGTCTGATCTGTCTCCATTTGTTCTTTCTAATTTGTTGCTGCATCTCATCTTGTTGGGTATAAGTTATCGCAAGTTGTTGTTACCGATGACGTCAGGGCAACGAATGTCTAAGATGGATTTGTTTTCAGGGTTTTCTTTATACGTGTTTTAAACGACAGCAGCAACTCTCTTCATTTACCCTTAGAAACTAAATTACAAATGAAATGAGGGAAAGTAACATGTGTAAAGGGTAACATGCTGGCTTCCTGTAATAACCATAAGGCTTAAAAGCTTAAAGGATTGATCAGGAAGCCAGACGTTACAGCAATAGTTCACATTTACATTATTTGGTCGGTTTTAGAAAAAATATAATTAAGAAACAGACACTCGTATACAAACACATGCGCATACATGTACAACCTCTGATTAGATATATTATTGCGATAGACAGCAAAAAAAAATAACAATTTAACACAACAGTTTGACAGGGTGGTCCATTTCAAATTGCCGCTACTGAAGAAAGCTCGTACTAGTTTTTTTTTTGCACTCACAGGATCTGGATTACTGTTTATCTGGTTAAATTAAGGTGTCGATTACTACTGAGAGACACTGACGTAGCTCGCTTAAAACCTCGCCATTTGAAGCGAACTTTGAAGAGCTTTCATAGAAAACTACGCAACACTAACATAGTCCGCTTAAAACCCCGCCATTTGAAGTGAACTTTAAAGAACTTTCAAAGAAAACAACGCACAACACTCAATGGAGTCTACTTCGGACGCAACAAACCGCAGTGTCAACGCTGCAAGTGAATTGGAACGTAACTACGTACCAGCGCTTGTATTCACTTGTCTACTGGTTGTGAGTACAGTGGTCTTCAACGTCTTCGCCTGCTTTGTAACTCTGCAGAGCCGCACCCTGCGAACGGTGACGAACTACTTCATGGTTGCTCTGTACGTAACGGACGTGTTAGTCGCTTTGGTCAGTATGCCCGTCTGGGCAATGTTCCAAGTCCACTGGGACAAGGCACAGCAAAGGATGGGTCGCATAGATATGTTATGGTTGTTTGCCGATATTGTGTTTGGTACGGCCACCATTGGAAGCCTGGTCTGTGTTACTGTCGATAAGTGGATTGCCGTCTCTCGACCACTCAGGTACATTCAACTTCCTTCCTTTTGGCCAAGCATTTCGGCAGAAAAGTGGAATGTCAACACCCCCTGGCCAACACCCCCTGCCCCCACCCCCACCCCCACCCCCCATCAACAACCACCACCACCATCTACCCCCACTATGACTTTAGAAATGTCTTTTTACATAGCAGAATGAGCTTCGGCCTTTTAAGTAACTTTGGGATAGCTAATTATTTTCCATTATAATATTCAAGTTTTAATTAGGAACCGAAGTTTTGTAACATATCCGCCATCTTGGCTGTCGTTTTAGATTGTTCACTTTTATTACTAGCTAAATTGCAACAAAATTTCTCTTTGATTTCGTTGGTGGTTCGCGCTTACTCTTATATTTTGCTTATGTTTGTGCTTGATTCAAAGTAGCGACAGAGCTGACGGTAGCGGAGTAGGGAACGTGCACGCTAGGATTTAAAATCCAAGCGTGAACCTACACGAAGAGTAAAACTGGATTCTCAAGGAGAGAGGGAAAGAACTCTCATAGCTAGATCAATTTTCTGTTCACTTATCTACTTCTGTCAATCTGGGTCAAACTTCAGTCTGATAGAGGCCAAAGATTGACAACACAAAGGTTTCGGTGACGGCATTTCTTCACAGATTTTGATCGGCACATTTTCTGACTTATCCCACTCCTACACAGATACGTTTCGTTGATGACGCATCAGAGGATGACAATCTGTATTGCTGTGACCTGGATGTACGCGGTGATAGTCGCATCCAGTCGTTTTCTCCCTTGGGAAGCCTACAGGGAAGGTAACAGTGTCACTATTCTGTTCTACTCACAACGTAGAAGAAGTTGTGTGTGTGTGTGTGTGTGTGCGTGGGGGGTTGGGAGGAGGCTAGCAGGACGTTATTAGTGACATCCAGTCGTTCTTTTTCGTTCTCATTGTCATCGCATCTTGTCTTTTTCTTCTTCTTCATCATCTTCTGCATTTTTTTTCTTCTTCTGCCTCTTCTTACTTTTCTTTTTCTTCTTCTTCTTCTGCCTCTTCTTACTTTTCTTCTTCTTTTTCTTTTTCTTCTTCTTCTTCTTCTTCTTCTTCTTCTTCTTCTTCTTCTTCTTCTTCTTCTTCTTCTTCTTCTTCTTCTTTCTTCTTCATCTTCTTTTTCTTCCTCTTCTTCTTCTTACTTTTCTTCTTCTTCTTTGTAATATTGTTGTTATTGTTGTGTAGCCGAGAAAAAACTTAAACACTGAAAATCAAACTATAGTTTTGAGGCGGTGCTTTATGTAGAATCTGTTGCACAACCTAACTATGGCGTTTTGGGTGTTTCTATTAGGATATTCAATCCTCGTGTTAGCAGCCAGCTTTGTCCTCCCTCTCGGTATTATCGCATCTACGTACTATCGCATCTTTATCGTTGCCCGCTCACAAACGCAAAACCTCGCGGTGCAGGCTGCAAATGGCGCTCTGGACATTCAGCGCCGAGTACGGCGGGAACTGAAGACAGTGAAAACGATCGCTATCATCGTTGGGTCGTTTTTCATTTGTTGGATGCCGTTCTTCGTTTCAAGTGTGGTGTTTTCTTACTACCCTGTCGATTTAAAGTTTGCCAATCTAAAGTTTATGACGTATTGCAACTCTCTGATGAATCCACTCGTCTACACATTTTGCGACAGACACCTAAAGACGGAGGTCATGCGAAGGCTGGCGAAGTGCTATAGGCGGTCTCCCTAGCAACTCCAGGGTGAACACGGTGGGGAGGGGCGGGGGGGGGGGGGAGAGATGTTCAGTTTGTGGAAAGTGACAAGAATTTTTTAAGTTTGAGGTTTTGCGAAAGCTTGCACAGTGGTAGTCTCTTAGCAGCGTTGAGGGAGGGGAGGGTGCGGAGAGATAACATGTTACCTATAGGATGAGGTTTTTCGAATGCTCATGTATCGTTGCAGTTCTCACCAGCATCCTGTGGGGTGAGGGGGTGGAGAGGGGGCAGGGGAATAATGTTAGGGTGTCGTTTTTAATATTAGGGTAATACGAGTTTTCCAATGTTCGAATATAATTTTGAGCCATTTAGCGTAGAACAGAGTACAATCAAAGTCAGAGACAGACAGACAGACAAACAAACAGACAAAAACACAGACAGAAATGCAGACAATTAGGCAGATCGTTTCAATAATCGTGAATCGATAATGAAAATTGTTGATACTTAATTTAGCTGCCTTTGCAATTAACTGATTAAGAGAACTTAGAAATGGAAAGTCAAAAGGGACGATAGTCACAAGGCGGACGGGAATTCCGCAAAAGTAAGCAAAAATCTTCTACATGGTCTGAGCGTTGCATGAAAATAATAAACTTTCGTGCTGGAGTTCGCGAATGCAGCCAAATGCAACAGGTCAACTAAAAATACATCAAACCTTTTGTCGCACTACTATATTTACGTAATTACTGCATACTGTTATAGCGAGAAAATAAAGATATTTAGTGTGATAAACATTGCGATGAATGTGAGAAGTGATAAACTGAAAGCTTTTGAGTTGGAAACCCCAACAGCAAGTTACGATTGACAAAGAATAAAGAAAAAAAAACTATTTACAGGCAATACAAGTTAATGGAAAGGAAAGCAGACTAACTATATTACATATCAAACAGAAAACTGAGCAGGATGAAAGTGTGAGATTATTACAGAAAGTTGGTTCCGTTGGTTCCGTTCGGACTGTTGTAGCTGTAGCTGTATTTTCTCACGGCTGTCCTCTTTAATATAAAGACCCAAGAAAAAATTTTAAAAGTTACAGTTATTTCATGTATAAATAAACTACATTTACTGTAGGATAGTTTAATACTTGTCAATGATGACAAATTTATAGTTGTCTTCGGCCA
>JAOBRG010378542.1:0-11328 GCA_027574985.1 Umimayanthus nakama
CCCCCCCCACCCCCCCATAATTTAAGCCCATCAGACAGCCAGTTAATAGTATACTGTAAACCCTTCCTTACACTTTGCATATAGCCACCTTTTTTATCTTTCGGGCACCTGTCACTTGTGTTTAATATGTATGTTTTTTCTGCCAGTTATTTATATATAAAAACCTTTTGAACAAGCACAGACCCAGAGGATAAATCAATAATTGCATATCTACTTCTAATGTGGTCACAGAGAGCAAGGAGTGGAAACTTGTATTAAAGTACAACTTACTCTCCATTTTGTGCAGAAGCATAATAATTATGTATAATCTTTAATTTGGACATGTACTGCAATTGTTAAGCTTAATTGACTCAAGGCAATACATTTTATTTTGCCCAAAACCATCTGTAAAACTGTACTACAATGGTCTGGATGAAAGGCACAATGGACTAGAAAGCCATCTTGTTCAATAGGATGCTTTTATTTGCGGCATCAGTCAAAGCTGAAGATAGCATTTGACTTTAGTCCACACATCAGTTCACTTACATGGGGTATAAGATGAAAGACGCCGCTGCCACCAAGCACGCCGACAGCTAGGGAAACCATGAACATTAGAAGGTAGCTGTAAATCTTGTGGTTCATAAATGGCACAACAAAAGCTCCAAACATGGATGCCATGCTGATAAGAGCCACTGACAGGAAACCATATCCCCATGCTGAAAAGCAAACCAGATTTTAAGAGTATTTAATCTGTTGAGCAAATTTTTTCTGAAAAACCTAAAATATCTACAAATTCTGTATTTTAGGCATTGTAGGCCACTGGTTACACCAGCTTTAATGTAGAATTTGGGCAATAAAATTCAATAACTTTTACGTGATCAATTTAGGCTTTCTGTGCCAGACTAAAAAATGCAGAAGATCCAAACCCTTTTTGGGCAAATATATTGTTCAATGACAAGGGAAAAAATGTTTTCAAACAGCATGAAATATTCATACCAAAAAAGAAATTCCAAGTCTCTTCCATGACCTAAGCTGTTTTTCTAAAATTCATGATTCTTCCAAGGCTCACAGGAAAATGCATTTTCAAACTCCACAACTTTTCATTCATGTCAGTGTTACTCTGATCGTTGATCTAACTAAAAACATTACAGAATGTGTTTTACTCATTTCTTTGATGCTGGAAAAGATTTCATTGACTATGAGGAAGATAAAAAAATCAGAAGTCAAAAAACTGAGATAGTTTTATTTACTCAAATTTGTCAGAAGAATTTAATTAATTATTTTATGAAAACTAGATGTCTGCGAAATATTATATATAGCATTTGGTACTAACTGTAGTCCCTCTACCTTCTCTTTTGGTTGACCTATAGGTTGTAACTGGCTTAAGGGACTTCTCTTCTTTGATCAAACATTGTTTGCTGTCCATTTGTTGTACGATTGCAGGACAGAGCTTCTCAAAACCTCCCTTGTCAACTCCACTGCTGTTCACTAAGAATATGTCAAAGAGCTTTTGACTAGAGTAGCACTGGCAAGGAAAAAAGTAATACGATGTTATATCTAGAATGTAGGAACAATGGACTAACAACCCACAAATGTACATCAGTGAAATCCAACACAACTAATTTGACATGAAACTTATACAATCATGTGTTTACAGGAAAATAGCAAACAATTTCTGGGTTCTAAATATCACTAAGAAAATGTGCCTGTTTATATATTTAGACTATTTTCCATTGCCTAAAATTTCTAAAAAATGTAAGTGAGAATAGATAGCAATTTGTTAGAGCTTCTTGAAAGAAAACCAAAAGCGATGCACCCAATTCATGCAAAATATGTAATTTTTAACGTTTTTGTAAACTTGCTGTTGCCTTGAATGTCGGATTTTTCCATTGAAACATTTGCAGTGATGAATCTAGGGTGCATCATTGCATCCAGGGATGCAACATGCTCATTTTGGATGCAAAAGTTTAATATCAGTGCGTCCAAATGGACGCAGAGTGGACGCAAAGTAGTTTCAGAAAAAAGAAGCAAGACAGAACTGGTGGCTTCTAAACTTAAAAACTAAAACTCGCTGGATTCGGTCTCTGTCATATTCGATTAAACTGCATTAGTTTTGATGGACAAAACATTAAGTTTTATGTTGTTTTGTTCATGATATTCATCTGTTTTGCTTCAGTACGATCGAACGCGATTCCTTTTGACAACACCTGCATAATCTTATGAATGAGGGGACTTGGAATGATGTAGACTTTCTGGTCACGTGACAAGATTCAAGATGGCGGAGAAGTTTCCGTTCGATTTTTTCTCATTCAAATCTTTCTGCGTTTGTGCAAAAAACTGAGGATAATTGAATGGATCGAACTTCTTCAAAGCTCAAATGAAAGTTCTTCACAGAATCTTTTTTGTCATCGAAATACTCCAGAAATTGCGTTCAGGTTTCCGATCACGATCATAATTTCTAAATTAGCTGGATAAACATTTCCGATGCACTTTTCATGCTTCTATAAACTTCATGGTTTTTGACTTTGTGTTTTTTTGTGTTATACTAAAAGTTCAGTAAAGAAAGCACACCTCCAAGACCCTAAAGGTAAAACTGTAAGAAAAACATGCTATTATTGAACAGGAATAAATTTGGTAGTTTTCCCGCGCGATCGTCTCCACCAGCTGATAACCATCCCCCTCCCAAGCCAGTAAGAAATGTTATTGGTGTGTTGATTGACTTTCATTCTTTCCTTCATTTTAGTCAAATGTTGTCTTGGTCCATTAAGAAAGAGATACTCTAAAAATTTGTAGTATTTTTAAAAGTAAAGGTAGAAACAAAACCTGTTTTGAAAAAAGCATAGAAAGTCGAGCGAGACTAACTATGAAAAAAGGAAAAAAAAGAAAAATCATGAATCTTAATGAGGACCCCCAATTTCAGCAACAGGGGGTCCGATGGACCCTCCTGCTTCAGATCCTAGATTTATCACTGCATTTGTGAAAACATTGAATACTTATAGCTCCTTGTGGAGATTGTAAACCAAGTTTTTTTTTCCTTTTTAGTGTACATTGGCTTCACCAGTTGTTGATTTAATGGGACTTGTTGTACCATAACACATGAAGACTGTTATACAAAATGAGCAATTATTTATTGAAATTCTAACTACAGCATTCTTTTGCTGTCCGAATCTGGTGAGATTCCTGGGCAGACTTTCAAATTATGAACTTTTGATCAATATTCTGATGGAGTACCTAACTGAGATACAGACAGAATTTCAGAGCATCATTGCTTTAAAAAGTGATTCTGATGGAGTTTTGGACATGAAAATACATATAAAGCTTTAGACCAAAATTCAAATAATTGGAAATAAAGTTTCGATATTTTTTATTATAACAACAAAGAAGAAAAGGAAGCAGGCAGTGGGCAAAATTGGTTCTTTCTGGGCAAAATGCAGGGGCAAATCCAGAGATTTCAGAAAGGGGGAGGCAGAAGCAAAAATTCTAGAAAAGGGGGAGTCGGGATTCAACTATTCACTGCCGCTTTCAGTAATTTTCTTATAAATCTCTTACAAATATTCCACCAAAAGGGGGGGCATTGCCCCTCCCCTAAATCCGCACCTGAACGGGTTGTATTTGGGAAAAATTGGTTCTGTTTTGGCAAAAAGGTTGTATTTGGGCTCTTTTGGTACTATTTGGACAAAATTGGTTCTATTTGGGTCAAATCGTTATATTTGGGCAAAACTGGAACCTTGTTTTTGGGCAAAATAGGTTGTTTTTGACCTGGAGGCTAGACCAATAAGAGCAGTGTTTTTCCCTGATCCCAATTTTAAAATGTTTTTGTTAACCCACCTTGTTGATGCAAAATATAACCAACAATATTCACTAAACCACCCAGTCACCACGAAATGATACCACATGTTTTCTTCTCATACCATCTCAAGTTGAAGGTGCCAACTTTAATTAAAAGTTAGAAAAGCTACATGAAGCCCTTTCGCTGGCATAAACTACAACACTTTGTTTGCACGCGTACAAATAAAGCTTTTAAAAAAATGAAAGGGTGTCGAGATTCCAAAACAAGTAACTGCGTTTCATGCAACAGCTTGCGAGAAAAAATTGCTTTAAGAAGGTTCGAAAACTAGAAGCTCATCACTTCACAACGTGCAACGTCACACGCACAAAGGAACCATTGAATGGAACAAAGTCGCTGGTTGTAGCTCACGTGTATACAACCACGGCCAAGTGCTGCCATCACACTCACCGAGACAACAGATCGACGTACTCCACACAATAATACATATTTCTAAACATTTCCTTTACGTGATAAAATGATAATATTTAAACGAGCATATTTAGTAAACAGTAGAAACAATTCCAAAATACTATTGCATGCTAGGAATACTCACTTTGCCAGCATTGTGTTTAAGCGCCACTGATTTGTCACGGTTTACTTTCGTTGTTTTCGACTCTGATCGTTGTTTTGTTCCATTATTACCGACACCTAACGTTGTCAGTAGTCTTCTAAACTGCTCTAGATTCATTGAACCATTATTTCCATACTTTTCAAACAAATCATTGACGAAAATGTTCGGGTCTTCTGAATCTACACTTCGAATGTCGCTGTGGGAAATATGTCCACGACGAAATCCATCTGTTTGTCTCAGGAGAGTCCAAACAAAAAGAAAAGTAATCAGAATAGAATTAGAAAATTGCTTATGAAGTACGACCATGTCGCTGTATAAACGAAGACACTAGGAATCTGCTATTATTATTTTAAAATGTTCTCGTCATACACATTTCACGCAGCGTGCGACGAACACGTCAAGTTTGCACTACGTGGTGTGACTGGCATGGCATGTCAGACTTGGACCACGTGTCACACATGTCGGCACCAGTTCCTCCGCATGCTGTTTTTTAACAGCCTCATTTTCATGTTTATTTAACCACAGCACAGGTGGCCCAAGCTACCAATATGTATTGAAATTTGAATAATTTTGGTGTTCGGCTACATATCGCGATTTTAAGCAAATATATGAGGAATTTGAATTTCCCCCTATAATGTTATGAAAAACAATAAAATTTACTATTTACCTCAGGTTTCTCGTGTAGTTGTCACTCCTTGTGTTTATGGCGGGTTTTGGAGCGGTTTAGACGCGAATTGAGGGACTACGGGAAAATTGAAAATCGTAGGATAAACACGTTATCCTGCGATTTTCAATATACAGCCAGTTTCTGCTTCGCCACTCAAGTTTTGTGTTTCCTAGGCCGCTCAACTGGTTCTGAAGATCTCACGACTGGTTTGGCCAGTCACAAAGTGGCCTTGTTAATCTCTGCGCGTTTACACGCAGTGTCGGATCCTTGGGGGAGGGGGGACTTGGGGGCCTGTGCCCCTAACAATTTTGGATTTTTTTTTCTTTGTTTTAACAAAGGTGAATTTTGTAGCAAAAAATTAGTACCTAACGAGAACGAAATTCGTCTCCAAAATGCTGGAAATGACCGTTTAAGAACTGGGCTTAAATTTTCAAAAATTTCAGGAGGGGGGAGCGAGCATGCCCCAGATCTCCTAGAAAACCCGCGCCTTCGGCGCTCGTTGGTGCCCTTCCCTTTTGAGAACCCTGGATCCGCCCCTGACACGTACTTGATGTTAATCCAGTTTCTGCTTCGCCGCTCGGTTTTTGTGTTTCCTTGACCGCTCGACTAGTTCTGAGCTGACAGAAAGGGATTGCTCGCAGTTTCACTTTGTCAGGAACTGAGATAATCTGGAGAGCTTGGATCGAGTGTGTGGGCGCCTCACTCAGTACTATCAGACTTAGACTGATCGGCTAACCTACAGTAACTTCGTCTGTACGAACTGTTTGGATGGCATATTTTTTAAATAATATTTTTGAATAGTTTTTCAAAATTCAAAATAGTCACTTTTATGAATTTCTTTTGTTCGGTAGTAAAAAAGTTTTAGCTAAGTTTTTATTATTTAGTAGAGAGTTAGATGTGTTTTAGCTAAGCTTTTATTATTCTCTTTAACTTGATGTTTGTATATTATTATTATTTATTAGAAATTCTAGTCGTTTTCGTTTACTTGTGAACCATGGTGTTTTCGAAAGTTTTGAAAAGATCCGTGTTTTGCTTTCAGGAATTTAGCGTTTAGAACTTCACGGACGGAAAATGTTTGTCTCTGAATATTGATTACATATTTCAGGCCCGTAGACAGAGGGGGGTATACCCTGGGCATTTGAAAAACTTGTTCAAATGCCCGGCCCTGCGAGCCATTTTTGTTGGTAAATACTCCGCCCCCGCTCCTACTTTGATGGTCAAATGCCCGAACCCCAAGTGCATCCGATCAATAAACAAAATTTATTAGTTGCCAATTTGATTAAACAGAAATGTTTTAGGTCAATAGAACTGCAAAAAAAATAAACAGGTCACGAAATGAGTAATATCATCTGAAAAATAGACAAAGCAAATGGTTTTATTGCTTTTAAAAGTCTTTTATAGTTGATAAATGCTCTTCACCTACTCCAACATGACAGTGATGACTGTTTTGAAACCCTCGACTCTGACCACCTTCGGAAATGACCACAGGATGTTACGAAACAAGATTTTGGTTGTTTGCAAATGCCAGGGGGGGAACTATTAATGCCAAATGCCCGACCCCCAGGACTCGGATCAAATGCCCGGGCTTTGCCTGGGGGGCAGATGCTCGCGGCGGGAATTGACTTGCACATAAGATCGACTCTTTAAAGCTGTCTTGCAAAAAAGTACGGCCCTTGAGTTTGATATCTTCTTGATTTGAACTCCATATCTTGACACCGTTTAAATGAATTATTGCCTCAATGTAGGCAATTCAAAAAAACTTTTCCCCTTGTTAGGCCTAAAAAAAATTAGTTGGTAAGAATCCCCTCCCGACCATTGGAAACTGCCCCCGGCTCCGACCATGATTTTAATTTTTTCTTTTTATCAACTATTTTTTTGCATACATTTCTTGTAAAATGATCCCGAGACTTTTGTAAGATTCCACGAGTTATGTTTCTTTTGCCGTTAATCACGATTTTTTACTTGATTGGCAGTTGAACTAAATTGAAAGTCCTTCTGAAAGATTACTATAGAGTGACTCATTGTTTTCGTTAACAAATCTGATACTTGTTACTTTTGTCCGTAGCTCGTGACTTGTTCTTATTACTCCTCTGATCTGACCTTTGCCAGCTTTTGCATTTGTTTCGGTTTTTAGTGCTCTTTAGATGGTGACATCCTAAACCTTTCATGTACAACTTTCGGCCGAGGCTGGGCTGTTTTTTTAACTTTTTGGCGATGTCATCCTCAAACTGTTCTAAAATTTTCTCGAAAACAGTTGATTAGTTGCCCGGACAATGGGACTAAAAAGGCGCTTAGAAATATGTGTTTGCTATTGTTTTATCCAGCGCTATACGAAAAAAATGAAACCGTCAGTACTGTGTTCGCGAACGTCTCGAGCTTGCTTATCACTCTTACAGCACCCTTTGACCCAGCTAATGCATGGTGATTGTTCTTAGCTTGATCTTAATTTTTGGGTAAATCTCAGCCTGGGTGTTCTTATAAAAAGAGCGTAGAATAGGTCCGTTTGCGTCATTGGCTCAACAGGTTGAATAACTACACATGTTGTCTTTATTTCGTATCTACTAAAAGTAGTAATTTGAGAGATGCTAGTGCATGTGAAACGGTCCCTAATCCACCCCCTCTCCTTTATTTTGCACAAATAAAAAAATTGAAAAATATAAAAAAAACCCCGCCCGCCCGACTATAAAATTCTGAGACCAGCTACTTTTTTTCATTTGGCCTTATATGCCTCATTTGATCCTTAGTTTATGGTTTCCTTGATTTTCCTTTCCAGTTTTGAAAACTAGTTTGCTTTGTCCAGGATATTATTAGCCAACCGAAATTTGGCATAGATAGAAATACTACATGTGTAGATTACATCCCTCAGTTTCCTTTTGCCAGGCAAATCCCTTCTCTTTCCCAGTCTCCAAGGGTAATTTACACTGTATATCCCCCTTTACTGGTAAGTCAACTCAGGGAACCAGTTGAGGATGGAGGTATCATAACAAAAAGGCCTAGTTTAGACGTCGCTCTGGAGAATTAACTTTGTCCAGATGTTTTATGATTATCCATCTGCAAACGGATAAAGTGTCTTAAGAACTTCCGCTTTTTTCGTCTTAAATTCAGTCGTCGTATAAATTGAAGCCAAATTTACATCGTCCAACAATCGAATTTACTAGGAATTATTATCGTCTCAGTTAAATGTATAAATTAGGCCTACAACTATAACAATAATGGTAATAACAACATTGTTTTAGTATCTAGACTTAATAGCATTACACATCTCTAATTGTAAACAAGAGACACATTGGCAAATCTTATAAATAAATAAATAAATTAACAAGAGGTATAAATTAAGTCCTTTCTTTTTTAACCTAAATTTCATTTTATTATAAATCAACTCAATACAATTAATCTGATGTTCTTTATGTTAAACCTCTGAAAAGTATTAATAATCAATTTACCAGACAATAAGCTATTTTACTCCTTTTTCTTCTTGAAAAAAAACAAGCCATCTTAACACTGATAATTCTGGTTAAGACCCATTACAAGACGAAATGTTGCCCAGAGCTAAGTCATCTACCCACCATAGTAGATCACCATTGACTGGTTTCACTTTCATTATGGGCAGTAGTTGTTCATTAGTGTGCCACATGCAAAGTTTCTTCACAATATGCTGCTTCTTCTCACCTAAAATGACAACAGAAATTGCCTTTGCCTGGTTTAACAAAGACAATGTCATTGTCATGCGATGCTTTACCGGGCAGTCACCACTGCAACTTGACAGCTTCACCAAGCCCTTGGACTCACTCACTGTGGAGTGCCCTGGAAAAAGGGAAGCTGTGTGACCATCTGTGCCAACTCCGAGAACCACATAGTCAAGCATATTGTTACTTAGCAACTGCCTTAGTTCTACTTCATAATGCTCAGCACCATGATCATCTGGATCACATAAACCTTTCCTGAGACTAATGAACATTGGGTGGATGTTGGTGAAGGGGATTTTAAGGAATTGCAAAAGCTCCTTGTACAGATGGTGGAAATTAGACATTTCATCAGTGACTGAAACACAGCGCTCATCAACCATCCAAATGTGAGTATTTTCCCACACAACTGATGATGAATATTGTGAGAGTTGTCTGAATAGCTTCAAAGACGTCAAACCCCCTGACAATGCTAGGTGAAAGACCCCTCTGGCAGCAATTGCTGCTGAAGCATGTTTCATGACGTGAATACTTTGCTTGTATACTACGTCAGCCTCTGGGCCTGTAAACAAATGACTTCCCCTGAATAGAGGTAGTCTATAAAAGTCTTTGTTGTGTGTGGAAGCTTCACAGTTCTGGTCAATAGCATTGCAAGTTCCTATAGTTTCATCATTTGTTGTTGTAAACTTCAGTTCTTTGTTACTCAACAAAAAATTGAGCACTGAAGTATCTTTGTCATAAAGTCGAGGTCTCGCCAACTTCAAACTCTCTAAAAGTGGAGTCCATACTTGCCAGGAGGCCATCAAGTCATCAGTGCCCACAAACAGATCCTTTTTTCCACTAAACACAGCTTCTATAAGGGTGCTATATGTGTCATTGTTTATCAGTGGACCATAAGCTCTGAAGCAATCACCATGGCAACCAAACATTCCATTTGGTATGTCAGCCACCTGTTGCCAATAATTTATTGGCACTACGGGTTCCGGTAGATTGTGTGAAACAAGAACAGCAGGTCTGTTTAGTTTTCCCCCTTGAATATTAAATATTAACTGCCTTATTTCATACCTATCACTGCTGGAGGTAGAATTAATATGGAATACATTATTTTTAAATAAAATTTTCATGTAAGCTGTTCGCTCATCAAGCTTCTTGCCAGAAGTGACAATGAAAGGCACATTATGCCATCGGGGGCTGTTAATAAATAGAACTATTGCAGCAAATGTCTGAGTCATACTTTCCAGTACATCTTGTTGCTTGTCAGCTTTTTCCTCCAAATAGTGGGTGTTGTAATCCTTGTATTGACCAATGACAGCACTTCTTGCACTCGGTGGAACAATCCTGTTCAGTAGCATTATTTTGTTCAAGTGAATATCTGTTAAATTACTGGAACAACTTGGAAGATCCATAGCAATAAGAGTAAGAAGTTCAGTCATATGATTCTGCACAACATCCCGTATCACACCATACTTATCATAAAACTGTGTCCTCCCTTTACAATCATCCCTTTCTTTCATAACAATTTCAACTCTCTCCACGTGATCTTTGTCCAGTAACGGCTCATACTTGAGTCTGTTTTCCAAACGGAATTTCCAAATTTGGTTAACTCCTGGCTTTCCAAGGTAGTGGTCGATACGGTACATTTCATCTTCTTTTAAATACTTAGCTAGTTCTTTTGCCAGCTCGTTTGCTGATACCAAGTCACTCCCGAAAGGCTTCTCAAAGACTACTTTGAGTAAACCAACACCCGTTGGCCGGCAGTGTGTATTGAGTCGTTTGACAATCTCACCGTAAGCGAAAGGGGGAACAGATAAATAGAAGATACGATTACTTTCAACGATATTATCTTCTGTTGTTTTTTCAAACGATTCTCCAAGTTTCTGGTAGTCAAGTTCGGTCTTTAACTGGCTGTATGAACACAGTCGGACAAATTCTTCCCTTGATTTCTGGCAATCAACATCTTGATCTCTACAATATGAATATACGGTCTCTCTTAAAATATCATCCATTTGTTTACTACCCGTTTCATTCGGTAAACGAGTCGCTCCAATAAATTTGAACTGTTTTCCTATCCCTCGGTTCTGTCTATAAAGACTGAACAATCCTTTCCACAAATACTTCCTTGCTAAATCGCCGGTGGCTCCAATTAGAATTACGTTGGTTTTTTGCACTGTGTCCGTGGAGTCCACGTGGTTTTCGGTCCATCCAGATGCTGAAGCGGTCACTGCAAAGATAGTGAGAGCCACAATACCAGCAAAAATAAATTGATCCATTTGTTGTGCGTTAAGTGTAAAAAACACATTAACATCAAGAAAATCGACAATCAATCTTTAAAAAGAATATGATTCCTTCATGTCCGCCATTTTGTTCTCTGTGCTCACTTGTGCTCATGCCTTCGCCTAACAACTTTGCGAGGGGAACTGAGGGGAGTCTATGCAGACACTTTTGTTAAAAATTAGCATCATTTTAAAAAAGCTCAGGGGAGTCAGCTCAGCTAATTTGATATTTACATACCTGTCAACCCTCAGAGTTCCAAAATCTGGAGACGTCTCGAAATCCTCGCGTTGTAAGAATGCGTTTTACGACAATGTCCGAATACTCT
>JAOBRG010378553.1:0-11327 GCA_027574985.1 Umimayanthus nakama
CACCACCACCACCACCATTCTCTTTAGAATTAGAGGATTAACATATGAGAAAAGTCGAAAGACAGACAACAAAGCAAAAGAAAAGTATATCAGAGTTACAAAAATTACATCGGAGTATTGCATTAGTTACAAATACTAAGGCTGTTTGAACTAGACAAAGAGATTTATTGTGGTTACAGACTATTGGGTTGTGGCGCATAGAAAGGTTTTCAACTTCTTGTAAGATTTTCTACACCACTGTTTTTGCTCTGCTTTAAAATACTGAAGCAATTTTACGTACCAGTGAATTCCAAGTTCCTGACGGCTCTGTTGAACTTGTGGACTGATGGATGCATGTCGAAATCGAAGACGGTTCTTGCATTGTCACTGAAGGTAACCAGGCCTGCTCGAGAGCCACCAAGTCTCACATCGAACTTTCTAACGAGAGCCTGGATGAGTCTAAGCGACTTGTGGAATATGGTTGAGCGTACAGTTCCAGACATGTCAAGGAGAAATCCGATGTCGGCATTTTGGCAACCAATTCTTACTGGAAATCAAAACAACATATGAACAACGTGAGCTTTAGCTGACCTTTTAATTACTGGGTGCTGCAAGATATTGCTACCCTTACTCAGGGATCGCGGAGCAACTTTGAGATTAGGGGGGCAACGTTAGTGATACAATATTGGGGGGGGCACAAGTTTCTTTTTCTTATTAACTCTTTATAATACTTCTTCTAGAATCTTTACTACTAATATACTACTACTACTGTATTACTACAACTACAAGTACTAGTGCTACTGCCACAACAATAATTATTACTACTGTTACAACTATACTACTCTTATTACTCTTACTTGGCTAAGCTCTACTACTGTCGGTACTACTACAATACAGTAGTATTCGAAAAGCACTGAGTTAAGTGAAAAAGCTACCTGGCTGAAAATAGATCATTTTACAGACAATATTAAGGTACCGATACTACCGTGACTACTTTGATTACTGAGCACTGGTACTGCTACCTCTTCTCAGTAGAGCATAACAACTGGCAACACTTATTTGGAAAGGAACTTAACAACAATAAAAACAACAAAACTTTAACAGCAACAACAGGTCAACAATGTAGACAGGTTGTCGATGGTGATGTCATACCTTCATCTGGCGGTAGGAGCTGGCCTTGTGAAACTGCGATCAAAAGGAGGAATGCGCTGACGGTTCCCAACATTCTCGAGTGTCCTCTGTTATAAAACATAAAATGATAAAGATAGCTTATCGACAGCGTTCAGACTGAAAAACCGCATTAAAAATCTTTAGAGCTTTAAAAACAGCCGTGTACAACTCCCGTACAAAGGGACAATGATCATTCAAAGTATGAAGAGACCGTAAGACGCCTAGAATTGTTTTAAAAATAACTCCTTGTCTTAGACAAGAACAGCTGATTGAACATACTTGGGAATGTTTCTGCTAGATCAGCCGTCTTGTCTGTGGTTATTGTTCACAAACTTGCAATATACTCAAGTTAAAAACAGTCTATTAAATAACTAAAATTTTTTAGATTGCAAATCTGATAACCAATCGTTCGTCTCTGTAAGGGAAAGTTTTTATGGATAGTCGGCCATTAGTCCCCTTGTTTGATTCAATACTTGATGATTTTGTGCAAAGCATATTTTCCCTTATTAAAAATATTGAAATATATCTGTCACTCACGTTTTTAGTTTTGTTTTAAAGCATCTAGCTAGCAGTTTACTAACCCCTAGCCTAAGAAGAGGTGACCAGTTTTTGTTCCCAGCCAGTTATATTAGCAGTGTTGCTATGCTTAACTAAGCTCGAACTACCTTCTTTGCCAAACCATTTAGATGTACTTTTGGTTGCTATTTAAGCTTTACAAAAGTTAAGGAAAAATCGATTATTTTAACTATGTGTTTGCTTGTCTGTTTATACCGCAGCAACTCAGATTTTCTTGCTCATTCAGTATTTAGTACTCTCCATTAGCTAATACGTAAACCCTGCCCTCATTATATTGTAATTTTTTCCTAATGATTTCAATTACGGACTAATATTGACTTTCTTGAACTGTATCTAAACTTAACAACAATAGATCGTTGTTTCGTTATGAGAATGAATGACATTCTTCTCATTTGAGGCCCCTTCTCATTAATCTTGACATATGGATTTGTATAACTTTGTCTTTCACAACAAATGATCATGAAGTATTAGCCCTAAAGGCAAAAACGAACTGGTAGACTTTTGAACAGATTATGTGGTTTTATATCAACAAGGATTGATATGGTGTTTTCTTCACTGTAAGACACTTCCATCAGTTGCTCGTCATCAGAGCAAAACTGAGTGAACAGACTCATATTCAACATTTTAGAACGTAACAAATGTTCATTTAATGAGGGTAGCTTCGTTCAAGCAAACATTGTTTCAAATGAGTGTATACGTGCAATGTCAGAATTACTGAGGTAAACACTTGGGTGGCATAAGAGAGATTATTCAACGGTAGGCCGCACCGTCAATATATTCATAAACACTACATGTATAAAGTTTTCACTGGAAAAAAAGGCGACCGTTATGGCTTCCTGTGATTAGAACAGTCATTATTCTTATCAGTTTTGTAACGCTACCAAAGTTTACGTCAACGCTTCAGTATCATGCAGTATTGTTTTTGAATTCATTAATAGTGCAACTTGTAAGAACATGAGGTGTCGCTTTTTTCAATCCCAAAGAGGTGCTTCTCAGTTTTCTTCCTTCACAACCCCTTCCCCAACTCTACCATTTTCACCTTCATACAAACATAAAAAGCAGATATATCAAAATCTCCAACTCCCGCGCGTGTGAATCATTTTAGTTGTGTCAGTAATACTTGAGTGGTAACGTAGGCACAATACGGCAAGACTTAGCAACGCTGTAAATATTTTGGTCTTGTTTAACAAAGTGTTTTGTATAGTTAATATGGATTAACATTCTAGATCTGAAATGCACAGGGACAAATATTTGAGCCATGTACCCCTTTTGCAGCTTTAGAAAACTAAATGGATACCAAGGAATTATCCCAAAGAAAAGTTAGCTTAAAGTTAAATATTTGTATATTTATATATTTATATACAGAGCAGATGATTTGTAATGTGAGAAAAAAAAAACAGGAAGAAAGGTTAAGACACGTCCGGAAAGTTAAATCTTAACAGCTTGTGCAGCGTTAAAATACTAACAAAGGTAAAAGTAAAAGTAAAAGTACAAATATATCTTTATTGGCAAATGGCAAAGCTTTACGCAGTTTGTACTCCTTTACGAGAGAGAAAGAGATAGAGAGAGAGAGAGAGAGAGAGAGAGAGACTGTGCTAGCTATCATTTCTGTAATTAGGAATGCAACACCGTCTACATCCGTACCAACCCTGCATGTGCTGCCCATGAAACGAACTTGTTCATAATTATAATTAGTGGAGTCATGGCGTCTAGTGCGGTTGCTTTTTGCTATATCGGTCAAAGATCGTTTGCTTTTATCTTCTCAAGAGACTCTCTGCCTTGGAAGTTTGGCGACAAAAACAAGATCAACCCCCGAGGCATCCCGGGAACTGAGTCTGCTATGCTTCAACAGATCACTTTACGTGATGACAAATAAATTATAACTGATAGTTTTGGAGTTTTGACAAAGTTGCAACACATACAACAAGCACACTTTAATTCTACAAATTTTGATTTCAAATGTTTGGTTTAGGTCGCATACAACGCTTCATTCGGAGAAATAAGCATATATAATAGTTGAACCCTTTCTTCAGTGCAAACAGTGGCTTCATAAAACAGGCAACGCCAAGCGTGAATGGAGTTATGGGAGGCCTGTTGTCGACTTACCTTACATGACAAATCATTCACTGATGTGCTTGTACAAAGAAAACGACAACACACGAAACTAAGGCAGGTTTGGTAAAAAAGGTCTGAACTGTACTAGCAACTGGTGTATTTGAGTTTCTTTTCATCATCACTTAGTGATTTAAGTTTTCAAATTTCATTACTTATGTTTCAATTTTATAATACAAGTGCTGTGTATAAGACATAGCTTAAAACTCTCTTTTAAAAAGAACCTTGATGTAATCTATATAATTTTTATCTATAATGTCACAACATTTTTTGAATTTTTCTTTTTGTTGTATTAGGGATTTTAAACCTCTTATTGGTAGCACCCAAACTATATCCGCCATCTCCCCCAAGTTTTACAGCACGAACATGACCCTCCCCCAAATTTGAGGCCTGGGAAAACTATAATCGGTTCACCAGTGATGAAAAGTAGCTCTATTTATATCGGCCTTATCTCAACGCTTAAGTATTTGCTTTTGCAATGGTCACGATGAAAAATGGTCATAAACTAACTGGTGATATTGTCTTTGGATCTGTGCGTATACCCATAAAAAGCGCCAAAAAAGGTTTTAAGGCCGTATCACAGCAATAGCAACATTAGCAACAACAAGTTTTGGTACATACAACTAACAAACATTAAAAATTACTTTCTTAATAATAACAGGTATATCCGGCTCTAATGAAAAGGAAAGTACGGGCACGCTGCGCTAGTAGCTCAAAGTATCAAAATTAGAACTTCAGTACCGGTGATTTCACTTTAGTTTAGTTCTTGTCAAAATACATCTAAAAAATGTGAAACCACTGAAAAAAAAAAGAAAAAAAGCCTTTTTGGCAGCAAAGTATGTCAGCAGACAGAAGTAGTTCGTGACTCAAGGAAAACTTGTTTTAGAAAGGATGTAAAAATGTTACAATTTCTCACAAAGAAATGATTCAATGTATTTATAGCAATTGAATTTCGTAGAATTTCACGATCACTTTGCCTTTCAGAGGAAGGAAGCGCTTATGTTCGGCCGCACAATTAGGCAAACCAAAGTCAGTGATCTCGCAGGTATTGAACTACAAAACAAAGCGAAAGTGGTTGCTATTAATAGTCCAATACTCGGCATCCAATCCAAAAAGGAGCAGTATACTTAATTATACCTTTCACTTCTAGTCTCTGTCAATATTTGAGAGTGTTTTCGATTTTATTCGACGCTGAATACTCGTTAAAAGAAGATAATGAAATGAATAAGAGACTGAAAACCGCAATCCAAAATTCCGATGAAATAATTGACTCTCGAGACAAAACCACAACCAGCGTAGGAATGTTCTGTGCAAAATTTGCTTTTACTTGGTTCTTCACAAACTTGTTTTGTTGTCACGTCTTCTTGTACGTGAAGCTCGTTAACTCCAAGTCTCTTATTAAAAAAAACAAAAAAACTCGGACTTCGTTTGTATATAATTTTAGTTGTGGCGAGGAAGATAAACATCAACTGGTTGTGATAACAAAAGTAGTGGTGTGGTTTCCGTCTCCTCCTCAAGATATACGGAAAAAGTACACTTGTTTCGGAAACCAATCATCTGAAGCCTCATTTTTATGACTTATTGCATGCATTAGACAAGATACGTTTCGTGACATACAGGAATCTTGCGCTAAACATCTGTAAAAAAGTTTAGTGACCAATTCATAGAAAAACCCTCTCTTTCTCGCATTAACTTTTGTACTTTGCAAAAGATCTGATTCATTACATTTTTCGTTTTGTCATCACTTCAAACTTTAAAGGTTTAAATTATATAGTCACCGTTTAATTTTTATGAATGACTCACTGTATTCATTGCATTTTACCTTTTTTCCCTTCATTTCAAACGTTAAAGGTAGTGAACTGCATTTTCTCAGTGCCTGTTCTGTCGGTATGTTTTAAATGGGTGTTAAACTGGTATTTATCAGTAGCTAGAAAATGAAAGCAAGCCATCTATTCAGGAGAACACACATTGCAGCACAGTACTAGGTTTATCACTGCACTCTTAAAATCGGATCAAAACTTCTATAAAAAATATCACTAGAAATAACTGAACGTAAGAAATAGCACTCGTCTAAATGCACAAGCTGCAAGCTTACCTTTTAATTCACTTCTTGCCAGGATGTGTCTTTCTATTCGACGAGTTACAGTAAACTCCGTCTTTATCAAGTGCTTCTGAGTTCTGAGCTTTCGTTTCAGTAGCGGTCGTATTTATGAGTCAGAGCGTGCATCCCACGTTTCTATACGTCATATCGTGCGAGATGTATAGCGTGCGAAACATCGTGCTCATTACAAAACACTAATTTATTGTCCCGTCAAATCCTTGTGAAATCGGCGAGGCGAGTAGTTGCTGAGTGCAGTAATCTAATTAATTAGAGGGAAGCCAAGACCAAGGAATTTTCTCGACGGATGCGGTCAAATTATTCAAATATCCGACTCAAGGAGCTAGGCTTCACACCCAAACAGGAAAGGCTGTCGCGCCGGAGATTTCCAGACGAGATGAAGGTTTGCGTGCTTCTATTTGTCACGCTGCTCGTTGATGGATACAATATCAGTTTAATGTAAACCAAAGCATGAAGCTAGTTTAGTGGTCCTCTGATGGGTCGAAAGCTTTGAATGGTGAGAGAGCTTGCATTCAATTTGATTTTATAAATTAGAAAAAAATGGTGGCTTGTAAAAGTGTTGTCCAGTTTTGCTTTTCTTTCTCAGCTTGCCATATAATTCACTTTGGGATGAAGCCGGACTGAACCCTCTAACACTGAGAAATAAGGAAGTAACAACAGTAGAAACAGAAAGATATTCTTTTCGATTCCGATTGGAATCAGTTTCAACAGTCGATAGGTCATTAAATGATAAATCGAGTAGGTCCGTTCATTGACACAGGTGTACTAAATATCATCAGTTGAAGTAAAACATATGTTTGCAGGACAACCTGTCAGAGATTAGGAGGTTACTGCTACTATTAGTAGTAGTAAGAAAAAGATACAGTCATTAATCAAAATCAAAACTGCTATGGCTTGTTATGGACCGCCAGAAAATACATAGCACTCTCAGGGAGGGTTTCATTGCCAACTCATCGATTTATCATCGGTTATGTAACGAAGTTCACGTTTTAACACGTGCAGGTGCCCGGAGCAAACTTTACATGTATATTAGCACCTGTGAAATTCAGTTTGCAGTAGACCCGAGAGTTTAGACCAGACGTGACAACCCTCTGGGCTACTAGGCCCTTTGGCATGTTCGGTAGCCAGTGAGAAGATATTTTAAATTTATCGTGCCAGTTTTTACAGCAATATTGTTTCATCAACGATGCACACAAACAGCTGATGCTACACTAAGGTTGTTTACAGTCATGAATCGAGAACAACTTTTGTGCTTGTACAGAAATGACCAGAAATATCCTTTAAGTCCTTTAAGAGCAACCGCCTTTTATGTTTCGCAGCGGGATCTCTCTGCCCTTGCTGTCCGTTTTCTGAAGGAGTAAGCCTGTTTCTCAGGAAGTAAAAACAGTTGGCATTTGAGGAGTAGCACATCCGGACATCCCCCACAATGCGGGGAACTTCCCATAATTAACTGTTTTCGTACCACGGATCGTTCTACAAATATGTCATGCTCTTAACTCTTCACTATGGCCAGTGAAATGCTTTTTTGACTGATCTAGTCTGGACTAAAGAGTACCTTTTGCCTGTTCAGTCTCTTGAAAAGGATTTTAGTTTTCGCAGAAATTATGTGAATCGTAAGGCTCTCTCCGCTTATTTGAATCAAAATTTTTCTTTTGGACAGTCGGTTCACATACAGGCTATGTTGCAAGCTTGTAATATTTGATCTAAGACAGATATCGATCACTGCTTAAATTAGGTTGAAAATGGGTGTAGCGTTTCAGTTTTCGGATCTGAAATGGAAACAAGGCCAGGAAGCTTTTGCGGTACGAGGGTGAGTAAGCTTTCCACTCACCCTTCACTGTTTCCTCCGTGTTTCATTTTTCCTCGTGTTAATTCAAATTATTTTGTATCTTTTTTTTTACTCCTTCGCTTTTTATGTTCTGAAACCCAAGGTCTGCGAACCGATTGGTATACATATCCGGTACTGGCCATGGAAGTGAAAGAGAATGACCGGATGCTCTAAAAAAGCTTTCCGAGTGAATAAGAGACATTTCTGCTTTGGTTTAGGTTTTGTATTTGTGGTGGGTTGATCGTCAGTTACAACCAACAACAGTCCTTCTCGGGACCACCGACACAAACCCAGACGATAAACCAACCACACAAACATGGACTCACCTGGGTTTAAACTTTTCACTTGTGTTAACTCAAATTATGTTGGTGAGGTAAAATAAATAAACGTGAGTAAGTGGCAAAAAGCATACGTTTTGCTAATTGTTTCGTCGGATTAATCAGCTAAGCAAAAAGAAAAACAAAGTATTTAATATTTTGGATAACTTTGAACAAATCAGTTCACTCTTCGAAATTCCACTTGATAAGTGTCAGTAAGCTGCTTAAACACAAGCTTTATGGATAGTACAAAAAATATTTCAAAATTGTTAAAGTTTTGTATGTTTTTTCTCTCTATTCTAATAATGATTATGTATTTTACAACCAAAACGATCACAAAAAGCAATGAGCAAAAAGCGTCAGATATTCGAGTCATTCTGTTAGCAGTTGGAATAAGCCGACCAAAGCAGATACTATTTTACTTGCACTATGGACAGCAATGTCTAAAATGAACCGACTTTTGTTGACTAAATGATATTTCAGGTGTTTGCGATGGCGTTCGTAAAGCAAATATACTTTGGGTTCTAGAAATAGCTAGGTTGTTTTTGTTGACAACCACAGAACAGAGCGGCATATATTTCACTCCAGACTTAGGAACATGTTTTTCCAGACGTTCGGTATTTTAATGTAACTGTCAGGTAGAAAGGGAAGCTAGGTAGTGACATTGCTTAAATGTATTGCGCCACCGATTCCACAAAATTGTATGATTGCGGTTTAAAAGTCGAATTTCAACGCCGCAAATTGAGATGCCTCAGCACACTGTTTCCTAAATGTCTAAAGCTAGCAAACGTATCAGTAGGCCTTAAAAACCTATAGTATGATCTCGAGCTTCTCAGTCCTCCTTCATAAAGTCAATCATCACCATCTGACTTTCTGTAGCGATTTTGGACAGTTTTATTAGGTTACAATGACAGTAACGTTGAGTTGTTTTCAGCTAAGAGATTTGTCACGAATTAGGAAGGAACCGCTTTGTTTAAACTGAGTCGTCTGCCACAACGGACTCGTGCGGAGTTGTCTAGTATGCATTTTTTGAGTCGAGGGAAAAGAGGCCGTAAGAGCTGGAAGCGAGGCTTCCATTCGCACCTCAACTTTTTCTTTTCTTTTTCTCTTTGCCTTGCAAAGGAATATATACGACTCTGGTTGTTTCATACAGCATCACTCATAAAACTGTACTGTAGCGTTGAGAATGAAGGACCAGCTTTGTATATAAAGAAATCAGAAGAAAGCGAAGTTGTAGTATAAGTTCACAATGACAATTTTCATAGTGAATGTTAACACTTTTCTTAAGTTATATATCAGTTAATAGTGACCTGAGAGTTGCGTGCCATGATCTTTGCTTTATTACATAATGGAAACTACCATCTTAGTCTTACATAAAACATCTCAGTGACGATGTTGTCAAATACAAAGGGTCATTAAGAACTCATAATAAAACCCTATCAAAATCGTGAGATCTGATACGCAATCAGACTGACAATTTCTCAAGTAGCAACTGCTAATATAACTTTCAACATTTTATAGTCATGAATCACAATTTTCTATTTTTGTTGTTCTTTTCTGTTTTTCTCGACTACCCTGTAACATTTCATCTTTAGGGCGTGTTGATGGTCACTTTTGAGCCAAAACACTGACGGATGCTCGCCTTTCCCTTTTCTATTAACATTGCGATTTGTCGCTTCCTCGTAATTTACCAACCTAGTCACTACCTCGATTTGATGAAGTTTTTTCTATTAGTAGTATTGGCTGATTTTAAGGTTAAAGCAAGAACTACTGAGTTTATAAAAGAGCTGATAGCATTACCAATAAACTAATTGATTGAGCAAATATTAGTCAAATTGAGTGTAATCGTCAAAAGGTTAAGACCATACCCGAATATCCGGTAGAAAGTTCCTACAATCATAGGAATCACGGTCATAACTACTCGCTGACGAAATGACAAGCTTATTCAGTCAACACTACACTAGCTAGATAGGATTTAAGCGTATCAACTACGGGCTGTCCGTCAAGGACAGAAAATGAGAACTGTGTTTCACATAAAGTTAAAGAACATCCCAAAAAACCGTTAAAAGATTCCAGATTATCTAGATCTTTCAATACAAAAACAGTATTTACTGTGGCAGCTATTAAAGGCTGTTTTCTGCCAATAATACGTTTTCGTCCAGCGGATATCTTATGTATTGATATAGAAGAAGAATTTTAAGCGAACAAAAATGACTAAAGAAAAATTCCGCTGCTATACAACAGGTGCGTGTTTAGTGCCGAGGTATCATAATGCAGTGATAACTTTGTTAAATTGTATTAACACTTTAGGGTTTTGGTGCGACACAAATAGAATGGTCGCAAGAATAACACGATCTAGTCTCCGTCTAAATTTAAACACCGGCCTGAAAACTGATTACCTATAAAATATGCTTTAAAAAAATATTAAGCACATGAACAGACAGTTTTAAGGAGCTATAAGTACAACAAAACAGCTTGTTGTCTTGAAAGTCACAAGCAGCAACACAATCAACTCAAACATTTTCGGAAGACTCTCAATGCGTATGTAATCTTGTTTCCATGTTGTTTCTACTGTATTGTTTTATTTTTAATGTTGTTTTAGCATCCTCTCATTTAGTTATTTTTTACAATTCCAGAAAACCATACAGATAGGCTGATAAGGTTTTAAGATTTATGAGTTACGGTAGCTTTTCTTTTTTTGCATAAAAAAACTTAACACAGTTATAAAATCAGTGTCATATGTGATAAGAATAAAGTTTCAACATTTTAAACGAACCAAAACCCCATATAATGGTTGTCATAGTTTTACACATGCATGTTGAAAGGTAACTTTTGAACGGCAGTGAATCCCTATATTCCTTTCACCGCATTTGAGTGCTGACATTGAGGTGTTTCACATAAGCCTTGGTTAAGTAGGTTTATAGAAAACATTAACAAACTGTAAGTGTTTTGCAATACTTGAGTGTGGGTTGTTTGTCACAATGCTCGGTATGTGCGGATTTACGAACGCCCTAACCTCTCAGCTCGCTATGCAAGCTACTAACAATGTTTACTTCACGCGCGCGCGCTGCCGCTTGCTTGAACAATACTACTAGGTGTGGCACCGATTACCTAATTTAGAAAGTCCAAACTGTATGCTATATTTAGTCTAACAAGAAGCTACTGGTAGCTTACACTCGGGCCAATTGATCAAGTCTTTGTTAGAATCTGAGCATGGTACAGTGGA
>JAOBRG010378564.1:7412-25850 GCA_027574985.1 Umimayanthus nakama
AGAGAAACTGTTGGTTAAGGTCGTTCCCTCCTTTTGCAGCGCGCAGCTCTTCTACGCATGAAGTTAAAATTGTGATTTTTGAGGGATTTCAATGATCGTTGACAAATATTACACAGTTAAACTAACAATTGGTAAAAATTATCGGAAAAGTCAAAATTTGTTCGATTTGGCCAACTTTTGTAAAACTGGGCCCATGCTCCCCTCGGAGTCCATTTTTGCGATAGCAACAGTAGCAACCTTCACGGGCGCATTATTTAACAATTAGTCACCGAAGGCGACGCGAATAACACCGAATAGTCACCGAGACGAAGTCGAGGTGACTATCACGATATTCACAGAGCCTGAGGTGACTAATTGTTTTAGTAAAATTGCACAGGTGATTACTCGAGAAAACAAAACAAAAATAGCAAACTTTTTATTCAAAAAAACACGCGCCTAAACATGCTTTGCGGCGACTCTTTGCGACTCGGTGGCAAAAAATGTAAACAAACTTTCCTGTTTTGAAAATCAGTGTTTCCTGAAAGGAAAATTTTGCTTAACTTGCCAAACTACCTTTGAATAGCTTAACTCCAAACCTTGAAGCATCTTTTGAGGCACGGTATTTTCTATAAACTGCTCAATTTGTGACTCCGAAACGTCAACAAATCTGGCCGCCATTTTGAAAATTGCTATAATGAGAGAACGAAGTTCTCGACCAATCAGCGCGCGCCATATAATCACCAGTGCAATTAAATTTTACTAATACTCTTTATGACTGTACGCAAAGTTCTTTTTGGTTTCGGTATTTTTATGTAAAACGTCCGTAGTCTTTCCGTAAACTGCACCGCCTCGGTAATGCCGAGTAATAATTAGAATTAGAAACGTCTGGTGAGTGGTGATCACCCGATTCAGATTCAGTTAATAAAACTAAAATGTTTGGATTACACAGAGAAACGGCTAGGAGAGTTTCGCCGAGCCCAAGTTAATCACGGACTTATTAAAGCCGAGTGCGTTCCACGGATTCAATAGTGGTTGAATTAATACACTAATACTTATGGTTGAGGGGGCACAACAGGGTAGAATTTAGTGGTTATTAGAGGAGTTTGAGAGGATATTTAAAAGGGGAAAGAGTTAATAGGATGCAACAAACACTTCCCCCAAGCGAGCAAGCGCCACTCCTCGGATAGCATACGAGTTGGCGTTCGTCCATTAAATATTAGCTCCATAAACTAATATTAAACTTTCCAAAAAATGATAAAAACTCAAAACTCCCACCACTTTTTTCCCAAATTTTCTTCAAAAATTTTCAAAATATTTGTGAGCCTTAATAAACTGTATTCCTGTGTTCCTATGATTTAGATTTGTGGCTATTCCCAATTTGAACGGAGATACTAGCCTTCATTGAGCCTGAAAACTCAACTCTACCCTGTTGCTCTCCCCGGCTTAAGATGTATTGCTATTTGTACTGACATTCTTTTTCATTTTATTCATCAAGTAGAATTTCAGAGTTCTTGTTTGGCTTTTTACGAGTTTTAAATGCCTTTACAATTTGGGGATAAACTGGGAAACGTCTCGTATTATACCATGCTCATAGAATACGAGTCATAGCAAAACCTGTGGGTTTAATTCACTACCAAGCAAATGAGTAAAACTTGCTAAAGCAAATCAGTTTTCTAAAGAGAATAGCCGGAGTAGCGTTAGACCACTGTTACAACTAATCTTACAGGAAAAATTCTCATGTTGTGGAATTATGTGGCTAACAGACACTTCCTGCTAACACACACACACCCTCTTCAACCACGACTAAGCACAACCAAGCCCTCCATCATCAAACATGCCACAGAAAATACTGCAACACACTAAAAAAGAAGCTTGAGAGAGCCTTGAGAAACAGGATAACGACCAATCTACAAACAGCTACGAAAGGCAACAAGTCAATTTACAAACTACTCACTAGCCACGAAACACAGGATCCAAAAAGCCGAGAGTTGACCGAGTTTAGACCATAGCTCCATGGTGTGCCATTTGGAACAGTCTTTTCCATTCTGAACAATGGTTTATTGTCATTTTCATGAAGAAGACAAAATTCCTAATCGCGGTTATACAATAAATACTAGCCCTGACCCTGACCCTAATCCAAACCAAAAATAAATTCTAAAAGAAGCAACTTAGTAGAAAAAAAGAAAACAAAAGCTAAATTAATAAAACGAATTACCGTGTTTCGAACCCGTGACCACTAGCATTCAATTCCTATACACTAGTCACTATCACTTCGCCAACAACTTCTTACTGTAGATATAATACAATGGAAATGGCAACGATTGTTCCAAATGGCAACGACCGTTTACGAAAGGTAAATTAACATCAGCGGCCAGAATCAAAAATGGTCCCTACAAAAACCTAACCTAATTTTTTTGGTTTGTATCACACAGGGAGACCATCCAACTCAGGAATAGGGTTGCGTTTTCCTGAGGTCACTTAAAGAACAAAGTGACAGGTTTTTATTATTTTATTTTTTTAAGGTAGTTTTACAAGATGTAATTGGAAATTAAGTTACGTACAAGTAAGTAATATTGATTAACAGATTGAGAAATAGCAGTGTTATCAGTTTTAAAAAATAATTAGGAAACATCTGCACAAAAAATTATTTAAACAAATTTTTAGGTTTTATGGTTATTACCAGTATTAAAATGATATTCTCGAACTGTTGAGATTTTGGCTATGCAAATTTTAAGTCTCTCCATTTCTCGTGATTTTTCAGCTCATTCAATTGACGGATACTGTTTTGCTCCAATGAGAAGTCGCTCAAAGGCAGATTGTTTTGATAAGTCACCTCTAATTTTACCTATATAAACGAGTCTTCTTGCAATCTTGCAAGACCGTTTTTGTTTTATCTAGGAAGACTAAATTATTTCTTAATCAGGTTAAAATACATTTTGGAGAGGTTCTGCTTAACTTGTGAAACAGTAATAATCAACATCATTCTCGATATGCCTTGCACGACTTTAGTGAAAGAACTCTAACTCGAATGCCCAACTGAATTTGTATAGCTCATACCGGTTTTTGTAATTAGTCTATATACAATATCTGTTTGCTGATTGCAAACAAACATGTAATTGTGTTGTTTGTTTTCAATGACATTTTCCGCTACATCTGCTCAGAAGCAACTTACAGAATGTATCCGAAATGCGTGTCATTCTATCATCCAAGATTCACTCCACCGCTCGTGGAGTCGGTCAAGAAGTTTTTCTTCAGTGGCGACGCACAGAAAGAATGGATTAATAGAATATATTTTATTTCCAGACTGAATAAAATACTTCAGGTCATTCTTCCACATCCAAAAACCTGAGAAACCCGATGCCATTTGTCAGACCGCAACAAGCTCAAGAATTGAAAAAAATCAATTTGTGAAAAATCGAGCGCTTGCTGGTAATTGTATTTCTATGTTTTTCACAAACACACTTTTGCTTTTTGTAAGAAAAATTTGGTTGAGCCCGAGGCTATTCGTAATTCGGCCCATACATTTTCTTAAATATTTCTGCAAATCTTAGCCTCGACGTTCCAAATAGCAAAAACATTGCACAAGGAGTCATAAGTAAAAAGGCCGTACAAAATAAAATGGAACCGCAGCTTTAAAATACACAAATTCAAAAGTCGATTTATGTTTTTTTTAAAGTAATTCCTTTTCTCGTACTCTCACCAAATACACTTACATGGTAAATTGTATTTTGATGCTAATAATCCTATATACAAATCAAATAACTTTTTAAAATCGGTATAATGAGTTATTCCATAATTTTTCAATTAGTAACAAACTAAATTTCCAAGCTTCACGCCTCTTTCCACATTCCCTTTTTCGTATGAAAATAATGGAAAAGATTCATAACTTTCAGCCGCTCCAACTCCAGCTGAGCTTTCATTATTCGGTCAGCCAAGTCCCAGTCCTCCCCTCCCCAGCTGTGACGGTATTTCTCCACATCCATACCCCCAAATGCCTCCCAGTCGCTCTTGTAGCTGCCCACCAGACCATAGCCAGCAACTTCCCAGAAGCCATCGGGGTCATGCACGTTTGCACCACACTCAAGTCTTGCTACAACCGGGCAGTACGTTACCTTGCCTTGAATTGTGTGCTGTTTAAGTAAAGAACATTCGTTAGCAAGCAACATTTGGAAGGTTTTCGACAAGTTGAGATATCTTTCCAGATAAAATATAGTTGCACTTGGTCCGGTCATTTTATCTTAGGCTGAGGGACTGGTTTTCCAAGCAAGTCTTAAGACCCTGTTACGCTGTGTAATTTTCTCAGCAACTTGTCTCGCAGTGTAAGTAAAGTGTTCAAGTGGTACATTTATATAGCGCCTTTTCCATGTGACAAAAGGCGCTTTACAATGATCAGTTTACCCCCAGTGGACCAGAAGCATACATAGGCAACAAGTGGCAGCCGCCTCAAAGCGGTCCATGTATGCTGGTACTCCTTTTACCGACCCCGGAAGGGTGGAAAGCTAAGTGAACTTTAGCGGGAATAATGGTTTACCCAATATTCACCCCTCGACCAGGCTGGGGATCGAGCTGGGGACTCAGGATTAAGACGCAGAAATCTTAACCACCGCGCCAAACTCCTCCGCTCGTTGCGAGACAACTTGATGGAGAATTGCAGTGTAACATGGGTTGTCTCGCAGTCTTTTCATTGCGCGAAGTGCTGCAAGAAGTAGAACTCAGCTTTACCTTTCGCAACGAATTGCAGCAATTGACATTACCACTGCACAGTGTATCAGCCCTCAATCTACTTCTCTCGTAGTTTTACGGCAGTTTTAACAAAGGCGCATACGCACATTTTTGGTTTTTCGTTCCGAGAAGCAATGCAAGACAAGTTGCTGAGAAAGTTGCACAGTGTAACAGGGCCTTTAACCTTACTTAATATTTTTTACTGTGAAACTAGTTTTTACTAACCAACATGTCACCAAAGTTCATTCCAATAGTTTTCAACTAATTTGGATTCAAGTAAAACGTTTTTCTGAAGTCATAAAACGTCCACCAAAGCAACTCAAATTTCCAAGCCATGAACTTCAGGTACTTTCTGCACCCTTTCCCCTAAAACAAACACCCAAAGCCTGTGTAAGATGAGGTTAATGGAATCTAAATAATTAAAAAATTACCAAAAATTCAAAACTGGAAAGGCATTAAGCTGAATTATTTCTTCTGTCACTAGTGTTTTAACAAAGTATTTATGCAAGCAAAAAACAGAATTAGCGAGACATATCGGGCAGTATGTGGTAAATGGTCCAAAATGCTAATCAATTGTTCTATGGTATATAAAATCTTAAATAAATTCAATCTCAGATGATCCTCTTCCACCATAACTAGTGCTACGTAAGAAGCCAATTTGAGGACAGACCACTCGGCTCTAGAGGGAGTGGGATTGGAAGGTTGGGTCAGAACAAGAATTTTTTCAACTGATAAACAGTGCAAGTATTTTTTCCAGTCCAATGTGGTGCATGACATATAGCTAATCATGTATCAATTTTTTCTTGCTGCACCCAAGGTGCGGGATTTATTCGAGGGTGATGTTTGTTAACATTTTGGCTCTTAGGTCCAGCATTCATTTGTGGGCGATGTTTTTATGAGAGTGGCATTATTCGACAAAACATGTTTAATATTTTAATAACCACTCACCTTTCTAATCTCATCAATCAAATTTGTTGGTATATTTATGTGAAGATCACACTGAAAAACAATTTGATTGGGATCTTGTATCAAGTCTAACCCTTGTTGTATGGCCAGAGTCTTGTAGAACTTCCCACTGTTTTCAAGCAAAACATAGTTGGGAAGTCCACTTTCCTCCAAAGCTCTCTTCACGTCCAAATGAGGACTGTGGAAATCTACAATGACCACATTGAAGTTCTTGTCTTGTGTTTCGCGGTAAAGTCTCGCCATGCTGTCGATAAAGTAGTTAACCCACTTCCCCTGGTTCCCGCCGGCAGTTAGCACAATGTTAACAGTTGCTTTCTTGTTCCACTTAAAGCCTTCTGGATAGCACAGTCCAAGCTGCCCCCGAGGTCTGTACACATACTCAGAAAATCTCACAGTTCTGTTGATATCAAGGTCTACCAGCTCTAGCTCAACCAAGAATCTGTCCCCTTTGAGGTGATCTTCATTCTGCTCCACATTGAGGACATTCTTTAACTCGTATTTCCTGAAAAATAACATTTATGATACATTCGACAAATGCCACTAATACACATGTAGCACAGAAGATTTGAGGGGATTCTAGACCCAGTTTAAATTAACCAGGACCCGGTTGTTCAAAGCCCGATTAGTGCTAATCCTGGGTTAACTCTATAGGTTTTGTTAAGAATGAATCCAAGATTAGTACTAATCAGGCTTTGAACAACCGGGCCCAGGGCTACAAAACTTAATCTGCATGCCCAAGATCAAGTTTTCGAACTGCCGTTCCAAAAACTTGCTGCTTTTCCAATGACTGTTTCCTCACTAATAAAGTAAGTAGCCATTGTAAGAAAGATTTTCCACCAAAGAGCTTATAATAAACAAAAAAGTTATTAGAATGCAATGAATAAAGTTCCCAAGGGAAGGAGTGCCACCTAGCACTCGGATTTAACATACAAGTTGGTATTTGTTCAATAAAATAAACCAATAAATGACAAGAAATCATTCTAAACTAACTAAAAACCCACAAAACTAAAATTCTTCACAATGAACAAATTGCCTCTATTACTGTTCGTCCCAAATTTTCTCAAAATTCTTGGTAATGTAAATTTTTATTAACCATAGTACTTTATCATAACAGTCATTGTTACGATAGAAGACAAATAAATCATCTGGACAAACAAAATCTGACAGTTGGGTAAACTAATGTGAATTCAAGATTGTCAACCCACTTGTGTTGTTCAATGTAGATCCACGCTAGACAGTTACTCCACAGACAAGTTAATGAGTTTGAACACAAGAAGAGTGGCACTAAGTCTGGCTAGGTTATTAAGATGGCCACCTCATAGAGCAGCCTGCTTTTATTTGCAACTGGAAGATAACAACAGTTCAGTGAAAGTGTGTGGTTTATAAGACAATTGGTATCCAAGCACCACCCCTAGTATCAGTTTTTCTGCTCTTACAAGAAGAGAAAACATGTGAAAACACGGTAAAACCACATTTTTGGGTTTTTTTTTCATTTTTTCTCTTTCCTTTCTTAACAGCCTTCTTCCCTTCTTCTGATCCCTTCTGCCATGTTGACTTGCCAGGAAATTTTCCTATCCTATAGTTCATCGCTTATTTTGCTAGTTAATTACCTGCACGATGAGAAACTACGCACTTTTTTGTTAATTAAGGATGAACTTTTGAAAAACTTGTTTGTCTGGATGAACCATTGTCTTCATAAAATTGTCATAGTAGATCAACCAAACAGATGGACAAACACAGACAACTAAGTTGTCTGAAAATTTGTTTTGCCAATTTTCAAACAAGACAGTTTGTTCATCTTCTAGTGTCTTCTTGTTTTCAGTCAAACTCATTTTCCTCAACAAAGCATTGCATTCTGGGTAAAAATGTGAAAAATTGTGATTTTCTTTATTTCTTGTTTGAACCAAGAAAAATCTAAAATATGGATGTAAAATGATTGTAGTCAATGGTGCAAATTTGTGCAACATTTTTATTCTCTTGGTTAAAAATTGGAGGAGCTATGGCTGTTTCCTTTGTTGCCATGGAAACTGCCAGGTCCTTATAAACTACATAGTCCATGTTTTTAGCCACTTGTTTGTGCTTAGAACTTTGAATTCGAAATTTTGATATTTGTAAAACACACTCATACAATAATTGGGACTATATTTCCTTTTTTCGGAAAGGGGGGATGGATGAGGATGAGTACATGTATATCCGGAATAACATATTTGTTAGCAGATAGATGGGCTTATATCTGGGGGGGGGGCAAGAAGCATATTGGGGGGAGGGGGTTAATGTGGGATTTTTCAGTAATTAAAGTATTACAAGCAGAATAAACACCAACCTGCCATGCTTTCTCTTCATTGCATCCATCACTGTAGTCACAACATCAGTAGCAATCTTTTGATCCATGAAATCATTTCCAAAACTTGGTATACTATTTAGTTGCTTATAAGGTATAGTACTTTCATCCGGCGGGTGGATTGCAGTGTAGTGTGTCCTCCAAACTGATTCATATTGTTTTAATGGTAAGTCACCTAACATATAACTTGGGCTATAGAGGCATGATGGGAACAGATGACTGGTGTCTGATTCAGTTACAAAAGGCAGCTTGTGCATTGCTGCCCTGCGTTCATCAGCTTGTTTGTATTCTGGAAAATTGTTTTTGCGGTGCATTGGAAGATTCAAACGAGGAAAGCTGTCAAAATCTACCATGTCAACTGGAACCATTTGATCGCTCTGAAAAAGTCGAAAGTATTTTGTTGGGATTGGGTTAAAACCTCTTGATTCACCGCCTGTTTTCCAAAGAAGTTTTAGATTGTCCCTTCCTGTGCTGTGTTTGTGAAGTATCTCAAAATAGTAAAGAGTTTCTATATCCAGTACTTTCTCAGACTCAGTGCAAATTTTTTCTTGCTTTCCTGAACTATCTGGGAGTCTGCAGATAAGTTGACAATTTGCTGGGTTGGAGTCACTACTCAGCCAAAACTCAGAACTTCCACTGGAAAGCAATCTGAAGACAACTCGAGTTCGTTTGGGCAGCGTCAGATAACCAAATATCCTCTTGCCATGTCGCTGCCCCAGATTTGATATTTCAAGGCTGGATATGTAAGTCCTGGAAGATGGCACATTTGGGAATAGTGGATAGTTTCTAAGAGACTGCATTTCCCTGCCACAAAGGTCATCCCACCTGTGTAGATTTAACAGTCCTGGCTGAGGACTGAAGGAGATATTGTAAGATGTTGGTAACCTTGCGTTGCTTCGTTGTGGCGAAGCACTCAAACTTCGTCTCGACAAGATGCCATTTCTTTTTTCGGCCACAACAATCGCGGCTTCAGATTTTAACTCGACGCCCTTTCGCCTTTCCAACAACCAGTTGAATCGAATTTTAATAACAAACAAAATTGTAAAAAGCAATCCTAAAACTAGAACTT
Organism: Umimayanthus nakama; assembly: GCA_027574985.1. Lineage (NCBI taxonomy): Eukaryota > Metazoa > Cnidaria > Anthozoa > Zoantharia > Parazoanthidae > Umimayanthus > Umimayanthus nakama. The sequence continues at coordinate 16,490 of JAOBRG010378564.1, forward strand.
TTTTCTTCAGTATTTGACGGATCATCGTCTCAGTTGTACCTGTAGTTCAAGTTCTAGTGCTAATGTTAAGCAATTTACGGCGCTGCACTGCGTAAACAGCGTTGGTCGGGGTCATTCATCTCCTCCGGGTTACGACATACAATTATGCCGTCATCGTGACACACAAAGACTGTTGCACATTCCCAAATAACATTAAAGTGTGAAAATCCATCGAAATGCTGATAAAATCCGCACTGTGTGATACCTGAAGTCGAGTGATGAAAAACACAGATTTGCCGGCGTCTGCTTTCTCGATCTCAGGCTACCGCTCGGATAGAAATAACAGACATCTTTCGAAGGGAGGCCTGAGCACCAGCAGGAGAGAGAAGGTGTTTGCTCTTGGATCGCACCGCGCGATGCAAGAAGTGGGCTTCTTTTCGATTACGGTATATAAGCCACGCAGTCACTCAGGCTGTGGTTACTCTAAAAGGCTGGTTTGGGATTGATTACGAGGGCAGAGTTTTGACGTGAATGTTTGCTTTTTGAAAGGCGGATGAGGTACATAATTTTCCGATTACGCAACTGGTAGTTTGTTACCAAAGTGAAATTAAATAGTGGTTCGAGCTCTTTAAAAAGATGGCTCAGTTATTTTGGCACACAAAGTAGCACTGATATTTTCACCTAAGAATGATCTTACGTTTTGGTATTGCTCTGCTCAGTGTTTTTGAATTTTCCTTTTATGAATTTTGTGTAGGCTAAATTGTTTCAAGTGTATAATTAGATATTCGTTTAAATATATGTCATGGTGTGTTTTGAAAAGGTACCCGCTTAAACTGTACAAAAAGGCTTCATTTTGGCACAAAAACGCCTAATTTCAAACCGCCGTAACTTTGGCTTTCTTACTCCAGGGTGCGAGAAAGAATTCTTTCTCGCGCCTTGCTTGCTCCAAAATCAATGCGCTTTCCTTCAAAAGAGAGAAAATTGTTGGATATTTTTGTTGCAATTTACGAGTACTTTTTCTTCACAAAACGCCCTTGAACATTTGTACTATGCTATGCCCTCAGGTTTCTAATAAACGGGGGTAGCCCGAATAAACGGGGGAGCTTCAAGGATTTTTGAAAAATTATTTATACGGTGGGGCCAAAAAAACCGGGGATAGGAACAATGATATAAAAAAGAAGAGACGAAAGTAGCACCTGCTGAACCCTAAAAAGAGTAGAAAGATGATTGTTTGTTGTCGCCGTCAAGTCGAACGTTCCCAACCAGCTCTTACATTTGATAATAAGACCATCGAAACAGTAGATTCCCACAAAGTTTTGGGAGTCGCTCTTCAAAGTAACCTAAAGTGGGACCTACATGTCAACGAAATAGCGGGTAAGGCGAGACTGCATATCCTTCGGTGCGTCCTTAAACGTGGAGGAGTTCTCCTTGGACTTGCTGCGGATCCTCTCCTCTCTTATCCGTTCCGTCCTTGAGTACTGCTGTCCGGTATATGGAGTTCTTCCCTCTCTGTTCACTTTTCTGATATATACTATAGAATCGAGAGGGTACAGAAGCGAGTCCCACGCATTATATACCCACTACTTCGGTATCACGAGGCACTCAAACTTCACTTAAGAAGGGGAAGGGCAGAATCACGCTTGAACCACCTTAATATTCTCACAACACGTGCGTGTTTGCCATCCAAGTGTCTCTAAGTTAACAGGTCTTAGTGAATTTCATTTCATTTCATATATTTGTATTTAAATTGTGTAATTATTTGTCTTTAAACAAACATGTAAGGCCCAGCCCCATTTTCAACGTCTCAGCTCTATTTTAACTTTTGTAATTGTGTTTTTTTCTCAGTTTCCATAACATTATGTAATGTAACTTCGCAGTTCGCTTTGTAGCGCGACGACTGTTTATGAACAAACACCTTTTATTATTATTATTATTATTGTTATTATTATTATTATTATCGTTATTCATTTGTTACTTTAAAATTATTATTACTATTATTATTATTATTATTGTTATTATTATTATTATTATTATTATTATTATTATTATTATTATTATTATTATTATTATTATCATTATCATTACAAACTAAGGAGCGGCGTAGCGGTCGAGTGGTTAGCGCGTTCGACTCGTGAGTTCCGAACCCCGGCCTGACCACTGCGTTGAGTGTCCTTGAGCAAGGCACTTTACTCGACTTGCTCCAGTCGTCTCAGCTGTATAAATGAGTACCAGCTTCCGCTGGGGGCTAAGCTGCGATGGATTAGTGTCCTGTCCAGGGGAGTCATAGACTCTCACCCGCTTAACACTATGGAAACTGGACTGACAAGCGTCGGCCTTATCAGGCTGCTTGGCTAAGGGGTTTAGCTTATGAGCCGCTTGCAGTATCGAAATGTCAGTCATCTAAGATTCGTTTATGGACTTCTTTGTAATCCCTCGTGAAAGTTGAGAAATTAATAAACGGGGGGAGTTAAACTAAGCTGCGGGGATCTGCAAAAACCACGAAAAAAATAACATCTACCCCTTCTGGTCAATTTTTGCTTTACTTTTAAGAAACACGTAAGCTTCACTTATCCTTCCGGTTTTAATTAGTTTCCACACAAGCTAGAGCTACACTCTGAAATGTCTGTGTCGAAAATGTTTCTAATTTTCAAACAGTAAAGAGGTAGGGACTGGATAGTTTTGGGAGGTGGGGTATTAACAACACCGTGCTTTAAGAAGACGTTCTGAAGAAGTTCAACTTGTTCGATCTCTAATCTTGACTTTATGCCGTCAATCAGTGAATCATTTCCGGAGTCTTAACTTCTTGACGATGGTCAGTTACTACTCGGGCCGTGAGGCACCAAATGAATTTTCGGCTCCGTTCTTTTTGTTTTTCTTTTTGTTATTTTTCTTGTATGCGTCGAACCCGTCAGCGTAGGCGTTCGCATGCGTTATCAGTACGAACTGAGCCCGCGTAAGAATATTATGGTCTGCCCGACGTCGGCTGTGCATGTGGAGAAGTAACTTACTTACGTCTTTTGGTTGTTTTATTCTGCTCGTTCCGGGTCAACGTTTTATCTTTTACGTTCAAACCAAGTGAGCAAGTTAACCTTGTTGGAAATACCTAATGCAACCAAGTAAAAAGTTCAAAAACAATAAAGTTACCCAGAGCTCAAAAAGTTGCTCGAATGACAAAACATCGTATTGTCACGCTCGGGAGCATTGCGTGACTAGAACCCAGGGTAGAGCAAAAATATTTTGTCCACAAACAATGCGTGGTTACCCAGGATCAGTTTCTCTCGAAAATATGAACTGCGTTGAGTTAGTCGGAAAGGAGCCCTTACTAAAAATAATTTGTGTATATTGATCCTGTACGCTAATGAAGGTTTTGCTTCTGGGACCTCTCAATTCTCAGACGGGGAACTTCTCCACGCTGCAGCGAGTCAGGTAAGTTGATCTGACATGAAATTGAATGGCAAGCGGTGACACCGACATATTCTCTGCGGGATCATGAGTTTAACGATACTGCCATTACACTGATTACTGGTAGGCTGGTTAAATATAGACATGATTTGAAAATATCCTGAGGTGATTATGACAGAGGCCTGGTTATTTTTTCATGCAGTTTGACAATCCTGTCTCTGAATGTAGTTTCTAGAGTTAATTAAAAGCACGTTTCAATATTTTTAAAAGAGATTGAACACGTCTCGGTCAGCCTCTCTTTTCTTTAGCCACGTAATCGAACTTTGTCAACAACAGTTTTACCAGATTATATATAATTTTTAAGTACCATTGATGATTTTAAAATGTCTTATGCCTCAGCTGAACACACATGACTGTGTACAGAGTATTACATATAAGTTAAGTTTTTGTTAAATTAAGATGATGACGTCATACCCTGCTTATGGCCAGATCTGAACACATAATAGTCCATTTCACGGTTCCTGAAGGGTAATCAAGCTTCTAGCTCAACTGAGGCGAAGGTTGTCCCTGCACAGTGCAGTTACAGCACTTAGAGAAGTAAAAGTAGTTGTCATAAGAAAGAAACTATTAAGCAGTTGTCATTTATTCCACTTCTCTAACTGTGCGAGGACAACATTTGCCATGGTTTCAAGTAGCTTGATAACCTTTCAGGTTCTGAACCATGAAATGGACTATTGAACCTCTTCGTCCACAGGTGGCTCTGAGCTGCCAGTGTTTATGGGAAGTTTGAATTACTTTGAACAAGGTGTTTAGTTACAAATTACAACTCTAAGCAAATGTAGGGTAATATTGGCTTTCCCTGTAATAAAATGAATAAAGTAAAAGTAACGATAAAGTTAATCCTTAGTAAACACCTCAGTTTTTTTGTGAAGTTGTCATTCTTACAATGTAACTCAAAGGATTTTTGGTATTCCCAGAATGACGCGGGTTTCCAATGCCATCATTTTAAAAGGAAACTATTGGCTATCAGTACTGTAAACTCAACTGGACTGCGAGGTATTGGGGGAGACCAAACTCTACCTGACCTCCTCTCCCCTCCCTTAGTATATACAAGTGATTCCCGGAAATTTCCAACAGTCACTCTGCAGTACTTTTACCATTCACCATATTTTTACTCCAAGTTTTTAAAACTTTCAAAATCTTCAGTTGTTGGTTTCATTGATCAAAGTTCAAATGGTTTATGCAACTCATCTTCAGGTTTGATTTAATTTATAAGTTAGTTTTAGGCTAAGGTTGAGTGACAAAAGTGAAGCTTTCTTTTTGCAGAGACGAGCTAGCTGATTCTGGTATTGACAGCAATTTGGAGTGTATCAGCAGTTTTACAGTAACACCAGCATCACTGGCACATTACATCAGCACACACAATATTAAGTGTGCAATAGGAATGCATGCCTGGAGAGCAGGTCGTCTGCTACAAGGTAATGATGAGCTGTTTGTATGAACTGATCTGATGCAGGTCCAGGAGTACAGGAATACTAGGTGTCTAGTAATTCTTCCTTCAAGCATATTTCTGCCTAATAATTCCTCTAATAATCCTCCCATGGGGCTTACTTGTATCAAACTCTTTAAGGGAAGGGGGTGGCTTATTAGAGAGGGGGTCTGAGTTTACATGATTGGAAACTTTTGTTTAAACACAGTTTGATTTTGTAGTACTACATGACTAAAGGGCTGTACCTAATGGGGGAGGGGGGGAGCTGGGGGGTTGTTGTCCCCCCAGAGATCCAACAAAATGACTACTGTATAATGCTCGTATAAGTGTCATCTCTGCCCCTGACCCCCCCCCCAAAAAAATAAATAAATAAATAAAAAGAAACTATAGTCGACTCCTAATAATTCGAATCTTCAGGGGGAAATAGAAAAAGGTTTGATTTATCAGAAGTTTGCGTTATCAAGGGTAACTTTATGTAGAAGGTGATCTGAAGGGAAATAAAAATAACATCAAGTTAGTGGAACGTTTGAGTTAGAGAGGGTTCAAGTTATCAAGAGTCAACTGTATATGATCAGCATTGCCCCCCTGCTCCAAGAATTCTAGGTACGACCCTGGATTGTTTGTAAAAACTGTGTGAACATCATGCTTCAGCAAAGTGAACTGCATAAAGGTTCTCTGTTCTATTGAGCCTTTAGATTGGATTATTCTTTTTTTTTAAATCTATGAGGGGACAGGAAAGAGGGAGTTCATAGAGAAGGGCGAGCTTTGTTAGAGAAATTACAGCAAGTTCAATGTTATTGGGATTGAGGTTGGGAAGGGGGGTAGGGTAGATGGAGCAATGGAGGAGGGAAGGAATGTAGAAACAAGTGCTGGGTATTTGGATCATGAGAACTTACATGTTGGTGCCTGGTCAGAAGCGATCTCCAAAAGTCACTGTGTTCCAGCTTGAAGAGGTACACAGGTCCAGTTAGAAACAGAAAGTTGACACCCCTTTCGGTGAGAACCTTAAAGAAAATCTTATCTTGCAGTGTAGTTCTTAAAAAATTTTTTATTGTTGGTAGACTACTAATATGTGAAATATTATTTTCAGTTGAAAGCTTAAGCCTAAATTAAGTATGGAAAAACTGTCCAACAAAAATTTTCAACTGAGCAGGCATAAGACAGTTTTTTTTCTATTGTTTGCTGTTTGTAAACAGGCTGTCCAGTTCCGTTTGCACTGATTTTTGGAGGTACAGACCTGAATGAGCTCTGCAGTGAAAAAACAAAGTTGGAAGAAATGACCAAAGCTGTCGAGCAAGCAAGGTACAGTACAAGTATGTATAAGATGTGTTTGATCAACATTCTTTTCAATTGATATTCTTTCAAATCGAAGATTGCCTAATCTGAGAGATAGCACTGATAAAAGTAGTCTATCCTTGGAACTAAAGGTACTTGGTAGCATTCAGTGCCCCAATGACGAACAAGGCTGTTACCCTGTGGGTAAGTGTTTGAATGTCTCACTGTCTGTCAGCGCTTTTACTCCTTTGTAGCTGCACACGAAAGTCTTAAATTTTATCATTTTCTTTAGATCAGCTGAAACTGGTTCTAACTTTCCCTATTTAATTACTTTAATCAGGGCAGATCAAGAAAGTTTAGGAAGTGATCAGGGACCCAATTTTGCAGAGAGGGAGCCAGAAATTAAAACAGCATTTGAACATATTATTTCTGCAATAATTTTTTTTATAAATTTATCTTTTAAAATATTTCTAGAAAAGAGAGGGGGGGGGGCACCTAGCTAACGTACAATATTTTTTGATTTTTCTCCTCTCTCCACACTGTAATCACTAAATACTGGCCTAAAGGCTAATACTAGGTAGTTCATTGTTGGTTGCCATAGACAGTTATTATTGTTAACTAAGTACTGTCAAATCTGTTTGATCAATATAATTATTGTAATTTTTGTTTACAAAAAAACTACGACAAAATAATAAATAACGTTCTTGTTATTATGTATTTAGTTCAGACTGAACAAATTACATGACTGGGATTTGAGTTGATTGACAACTGAGCGAGATGTACCTTAGGTACCACTCCTTTTATAGTGTGTTTTCGTGTTTAAGGGCAATGTGCACACAATGTTGCCATTAACTATGTACAACTCAACTAGCTAAAAACACTTTAGTCAATTGTCACTATCAGTTTTCCGTTTTGATCATACTACTGTACCTTTCTACAAGCTTGCTTCAATATAATTCATATACTAAGACTGTTAATGCACGAGAGGTTTAAATATAAAAGGAGCTTTACCTTAAAATAGATTTTCCAAATATTAACTTCATGCTGAATTATACCAGTGTGTTTCTCGATCTATTTCTCATGCTCAGTGGTAATTACTAAGGGTTCCCAGTTATGCACGTGTCCTATCTCAATTGACACACACCAGTAATAAAGTTTGCTTTGGCCCCTCAAGTAAATGGTACTCTTAAAGTAAATAATTATGCATGATTGTGTTCTTGTATTTTTGTAGCCCTGTACCAAGTCAAAGATTATTGAACAACCACAAGGTATTTGTCAACTAGTTTGTATCAGCCTTTATGTGCAAGTCAGTTCCAGCTGCGAGTGCCCCCCTGGGAAAACCTCATACATTTGATGCAGGATGAGTCCTTTGAAATTTAATAGGGTGTACCCTCGGAAATTGCAAAAAAATTGCTTCATAACTACCGGTAGTTCCTGTCAATGTCGTTTCCAATGACGCTTAGAGTCAAGGGTTTGAAACACTTTTATTTTGGAATAAGAAGTCGACATTAAAAGACTTGTAAAGCAACAAAAACATTTGTTTTGTCTTTGTCCGGTTGGAGTGTCTCATTTTGTAACCTGTTTTATGCAATTATGTTTATTAAAAAGGCAGCTAATGATCAGTTGACCAGCATAGTAGGAACAGCCAGCTAATCTGACCCTGTGACGTCATCCGCAAAACTGTGTACCGTAAACTTGGAATATTTAAGTCAATGACTGAAACAAAGTTTTGCTTCAACAGCTGTGATTGTGAATCCTTCGAATTTTTCATTGAAACATACAGTACAAGAAGTCACTGGTAAGTTAAACACAAAGCTAAAAACGATTTAGTTTTATTAGTTAGCAACTCTCACTTGTTGGACACCTAGTTGAGACGGCCAGCGCGAGATTATCGTTGTTAACGGGAGTTCCATGTGCTTAGCAATGCAATAGCCAGCAGGATAACTTTCGTGCTGTTAGTTTTGTGCTGGTAAAAACTGCATCTATTTTACAACACTGTAACTCTGTATGATCGCTGTATGTATGATAGTTTAAATTTGATTGCGTATATTTGTATAAATGGTAAATTTAGAAATTTGTTTGAGTGTTATGTATAATTGAATTTCAAAGATTTTTGCTTTGACAATACTAAACGGTCATGTCTATAAAGCATATTGCAGTTGAATTGAATTGATCGCTCAGTTTGCGTGTAGGCACCAAATCCTATTCTCGTTTACCCGGCTATACGGGATAAGATCCCGGGTGCGCCGACACAAAATCGTTACGTTGCAGTGTAAACAGCAATAGTTTTTTGCGGCGCAAAAACCTGTCCGATATGCGGCAAGTAACCTTTAGAAGCGTTGCATCGCACGTTAAAAACGGCACGAAAAGTGTGCCAGAAAAAACCGTTTCAAGTCTAACTGGTAGACGTGTCCTCATTAGGTACTCTTGCGATCGTACAAAAGCCATCTGGTTTGGTTTAAAATGTAGTGAACATTTTCTTTTTTGTGCATGTCGAATTGTTTAATCAGCAGTACAACTTTGTGTACGTGTAGCTCAGTTTGTTCTTATCTTAATCTTTAAAGGAGGTGGGAAAAAAGGAGACTTGGTAAACACGCTTGGATCTCAAACTCTGGTTGGTGTCCCTTCATTCTGTGGTTCTTAATTTAGCCGTTCATTTAGTCAGCCAGCTAGTGAGTCACTCAGCCAGCCGCCAGCCAGCTAGTCAACCAGTCATTCGTTTTGCTCACTCCTTGTAGTATCTTGTCCAGTTTGACGTAACTAACCTATATCTCTTCTTAGTTTTAATTAAAATTATCTAGTTAGTTGACTAAATTTAGCAACCAATTAACTAATCAACCAGTCAAGACCATCAATCAGTCAGTCAAACAATTTATCCATCAATTTACTTTCATTCAGTCGGATAAGTCAGTTAGTCGGACTGCCAATCATAATTAGGCTGCATTCATAATGTATGCTACAGGGGGGGCAGAGAATTTTAGGGGGGGTGTCAAATTTTTAGGGTCAAAAAAGGGGGGGGGTCTGAAAATTTTTAATGTCTCTAGGGGGGAATGCCAATTTTTTTAAGATTCTGTCTAGCTTCTGTAATAGTTTTTATAAATATGAAAAGAATTGCCCCCTACCCCGACTACGCCAAGTTGCCAAAATACCATTATAAAGACTTGTTTGACACCACGTCTTTGTGTGGCAAAGATAACACAACTCGTGAGATTGATG
>JAOBRG010378565.1:0-11325 GCA_027574985.1 Umimayanthus nakama
AAGTTATCTAAGCAGTTTCTTTGTCAGCACCTTTCAAAAAAAGGAATTGGACGAAGCACTGTGTTTAACTTAATGTGATACATAGTATATTATACAGTACGGATTGACATTAAAGCTTTTAACCTAAATGTTATCTTTGACTTCTTTCGGTTCTGGATTGGGCATGAATTGATCAGACTTCACATAAGTTGGCAGAATTTATAGCCCGCAACTGCCAGCGAGGCGCAGAAAATATGAAAACAGCAATAACAAGTAGACATTTGTTTATAATCGGTTGAGCATCATTTTTTCGAGCATAAAAAGCTGCATGAGATAAAAAGTTATCGTCGCAACAACTTGGACCAGTTAAGCGACAAAGACATTAGACAGAGAGCTCGTAGGAAATATACTTTTCAGCTTGTATCTTACCTGTTTGAGTGTTGTCCAAAACGCGCAAGTAAAAAGGTCTGGTTTCCCCGACCTTGTAGTTTGCAAAACGACCATTATCCCAGTAAACTTTCACCACTTTGTTTGTCAAGTTGACACGCACCACTTTCCCGACGTGTCCTTCTCCACCATCTTGGTCATCAAATTTCCAATCTTGACCGCGAACAACACGCAATCCTTTCTCCATTTCCTTCTTAACTGGGTGTAGTTTCTTTCACTGAAACTTTTCATTTGTTGTACATTTCGAAAAACGCATTAGACTTAGTTTAGGTGGAGACGCCAACTATATATGACTCAAATTCCTGGAACTCAGTAAAACGAGAGTCAAGCTGAGTGCTTGCCCATAATACATCACGGGAAGAAGCATATTTTATGTTTCTGTGGCAACAAGAACCATGCAAATATTAGCAAGTTTTAAAAATTGAATCTTCAAGCGTTTTTATAGTAAGTGTGCAAATTTTAGTATATTCAATATGGAAGGGCTAAAAGTTCAAAGGATTATTAACAATAAACGGAATAGCATGTTAAATTAGTCACTGAGTGCTAGTCGAATTTGCAGCAAGTTTTCGGCAGTAGATATTCAAACGTAAATTTCTCATGTGTGAATGTAACGCAAAACATAAGCATTTTCAAAAACTCCTTGTTTAACGGTTTTTTGCTTTCTAGACATTGTTAGCCTGCGTGCAGACGGCGGTAGATTAGACGGCGGTAGATTTATACTGATACAACGAGGTTAAAGGCTGGTTCCCATATAATCTGTAACGATGGGCGACGGTCGCCAATCGCGTGCCCCAGACCGTCGCCGATCGTTACAGATCATATGGAAACGCTCAGGCCAACGTCTGCGACGGTCGGCGACCAACGATCTGGGTGATCGGGAGAGTAGAACTTGAACCATTACGTTCACGACGGTCGGCGACCAACGATCTGGGTGATCGGGAGAGTAGAACTTGAACCATTACGACCACTCCGACAAAGAAAGATTTTAATGGGAACGTGTGTCTGGGACGATCTGCGGCAATCGCCGACATCTCATCATTGTTCTTCTTAAACCACGTGTCCGTAACTGCCCAATGAGAATAAAGAAAAGTGTTTGGCGCTATCTAGAAAAGCCTGTTCCCACATGAACTGTAACAATCGGCGATTACCGCAGATCGTCACCGACCATTGCAGATCGTATGGAAACACTTCTGTGTGGTATCTAAGAGTCATGGATCCAAGACGGTCGTCGACCATCGCCGACCGTTACAGATCATGTGGGAATCAGGCTCAACAAGGTTATTTTCGTCTGCTGCGCGCAGGCTATACGTCGTGCGTAGAATTCATCAGGTCAGAGTCGCTTGTTAATGGTGGCCTTAGGGCAACGAGCTTAGGTTTCAGCTCCTTTTTTCCGTGTCGCGATTGCACGATAAGACACTTCAGTTCTGATAGGGTGATAATAGTAAAAATAGATACGCTGATTCTATGGCAGTCTAGGATCGTGCCAGTATAAACAGTGTAATAAAACTGAACAATAATGTATGCCCTTGTGCGTCAGTTGTCTTGATCATGGTGTCATCTGGACTGATAATAACTGAACATTCCCCTGATTTTGAACTGAATGACATTGAACGCGCACGAAAAAAAATATACAAAGCTCGGGTTTGGGATTCGGCAACGACTAGCGAAGTATCGGTCAAATGCGATGGAAGGTTTGAACGGGTTTTATTTGTCACATCTTCAATATACATCTTCTATATATGTCAGTAGGCAAAGATCATTCGAACGCAGTAATACACATTCCTCACGCTATAGAGTGGCTTTATCAATCTACCAATGAATTTGGAGCAAATATTTGTCCTACATCTTTGACTGCACTATTTGTTTATTGAAACCAGGTTGGTTTACTTTGATGTAGCGGTTTTGGGCATTGAAGTGTACCGCATACATATCGTTGGACGACTTTCGCTTGTTTAACAGAATATGACTATGCATTGATATGTATTGTTATAAGTTTTTTTTTAGTCCGATTTTGTCTTTTTATTGTCCTGGAGGGGGGGGGGGAGCTTGTATTTTCATAATATTGTTTCATTTCCCCTTTTTTACTACATAATATTAAATTTTGTAAATTAAGTGGAAGATCCTTGTAAAGGAAACCTAATAAAGTTGTATTGTATTGTATTGTACCTATGAAGAGCAAACCTGAGCCCTTTAACTAGCATTTTATCTTGAGGGTTTTTTAAAGGAAAATTTTGATCGAAAACTTCGAATTGAGTTGTTGGGTAAGTAATCGTACTGACTTTCATTACATTGTTATGTCTGGTTGAATCAGTTAGTTGTCTAATTCCAATCAATTAATTCAGCTAGCTCATTGCTGCTGAAGAGTGTGCAAGAGTAGCAAAATAGATGACAGTAATAACTAATGGACTCCCTATTGATCCTATGTTACCCGAGGGCAACCTAGTACCCAGGCTCTTTCCTCTACAGAGAGAAAGACCCTGGTTGGGTCTGGTCACGTGCCACACAGATTCTAGGTGGTAACAAGAAATTAAAAGTGGAAAATGTGCTTAAGATTGATTCTTGTTCTTATTTAGCATGGTGTAGGTGAAAAATGTTATGTTTTCGTTAAGACAAACGCACATGTTCGAACATGTTATTTGTTACCAACTTGAATCTGAGGGAAGAGCCTTGGAACGAGGTTGACCCAAGGGGCCCCCCACATATGGTTTTTTCTTTTGTATCTTTTAAATAGTCCATTCTTAGTCGCTGAAATCTTCCGGCTTTATATCAAATTTCATGGGGTATCTTTTGACAACCAGTTTGAGTTGGTACGCTTTCGCTCGTTGCAATGGTAACAGCAAAATCAGATGCTACTTTTTGCTGTTTTTATTAAAAAAAACTTTTATTAAGTTTTCTTCAATACTTTTTGACCTTATGCCCTTTGTTACTGTTCAGTTTTTATATTTTTGAGTTAACTAAAGCTGTTTCACATATAAAGTTCAAATGGTAATCAATAGTGAACAATCAACTGATAACAGAAAAGCCCGGAACAAAACAAAAGATTAAATCTTTCGACATTCTAGCGTATAAGTAAAGCCTCCAAATGTAAACACCTCATTTCCTTCCAAAGAAACCCATCTAATTTGAACATTTGTTTTGACTTTCCTTTGCTAAGAGGTTTAACGTTTGAAAACAAAAGAACTGAAAAGAATTAAATAATAAGTATCAGACAATTGTCGACCTGGTTGACTGAAAGTTTCTGTTAGCTGCATTGTTATAAAAAGGCTAGGATATGTTTGTGTTTGTGAGGGGAGGGGGGGGGGTTATTGTACGGAACTACTTGCCTGGGGCTTGTTAATAAAAATTTGCTCCGGAGAGTCTGTGTAGGTGTGTGGATAAGGAGGTGGGTAAAATGGCAAGGAGAGGGGATTCTGAGGAGCTAGGTATCAGAACAAAAAACATTATTTTTGTATATTTTACACTCTAAATTTTTTATGGACTGATTACACGTTTTCATGAACATTCAGTTAGAAGTAATTAATTAATCAGTATAGTTGTTTTATGTTACCAAGCCCAGGCCTTTACCAGAGTGTCATTTGGGAAATGGATAGTTCGATGAGAGAAGAGTGTAAAAAAATCCCTCATGCCTGTAATGATCTGTTTGCCACACTGTACATGTGGCACACATGTATTTCTTTTATCATTTTTTTTCCTATTTAAGTTTTAACCTTAAATAAATGCTCGCATCAACCCTATTCCGCCTGGGGTGGGAGGGGGGGGGTGGGGGTTATGCCCGCGCCATCTTTGGATAACACGAATTATTAGACATTTAAAGATAATAACTCCATATCATAGGAATTTTCCTGAAATTTGTCTGGCAGTTTGGTAATGTGGTAGAATTTTGTTTATGGAGTCTGATATATTGCTATGGCAACAACTTTTACAAGGGTATGTTCCGCTGAAATTTGGATTTCTTGTTTAATTTCTGCACTAAATTTGATTGTTGTGTTTGGTTTTGGTTACCTTGAACAATAAATTTTTTTAAAAAAAAGACATCTCACAGTTTTTCGCTCGATCTGTGACTTCATCGATAACGTCATGCAAATATAAGGGCAAAATATAAAATCTGGCGAATGACGCAATAATATATTATTTTTGACTTTCCGAACTTTTTCATTTCCAAATTTTTCTTTATCTTGTTAGTTTAGGACTCTATCTACTGAATAAGCTTAAAATACACACACAAAGTTGACCACAATTGGCATTCAGCAAATGCCACTTTCACCACTTCTCGTTCTCCAGCTCACGCTTCTCTAAATCCTATTTATCTCTGCAATACAAGGCATTCAAATTATTTGAATGTCCTAAAATTAAAGTTCATTGTTCTACGACTTGATCAAGTGATTTTAATCAAGAGTTTTATGCTTTTTTGACCTTCTGCACAAAAATAAGAAAAAAATAAAAAGCACTTATTTTGGGGGAAAATGACGTCACTATGACGTCATTATGGCGTCATATTGCTGTGCGTCTTTTTTAATTCAGTTAGATAATAAAGTTCTACCTTACCTCCAGATTTCATGACAATAGCGGCAAAACTTTTGGATTTATGGAGGGGGAGAGCCTTTTGAAGCCCCCTCCCTTCCCGACCCAAAGGGTAAGGAACTCTAAAAAGAACTAAGGCGGAATAGGGTCAAAAAAATGATCGAATCATTCTCCTTCCATTGGCATCTTCTATTAGGTATGTTATATTCGGTTAACAATGCTTGTTTACAGGAATAAAGGGATAAATTTTTGTTAGCAGAAAGGTTATATGAAAAATGTACAGCCTGTTTACATTCGCTAATGACTTATAATTTTGGGAGTTGAAGTAAAAAAAAATAAGCACTTAAAACCTTCTGGTCAGGTAGGATTTTATTGGGAACTCTTTCTAGTTCGCTTCTACCTGCCAGCTTTGTTGATTTACTACTTTCTTCCCCGATGTGACTTGCAATATCCCATTAAATGGGCGATTCTAAACTCTTCCATAGGAACATGTCAGCAGACTTGCAACTGTAAAAATTTCAAAAGTGACACTACGCACAGTACAAATTTACAATAAAACACTAAATAACACATCATACACTTAACTTCATTAAAAGATTTGTTTCTCTGTGCTTGATTTATATATGGGTCAATTTAGTCACAAAAAAGAAAAACTTTTGTTCTAAAAATGGCCAACTAAATTTCCGTGAAACGGAAAAAAAAGCTGATTTAACTGGACGTGTTGTTTATTACTCATCGTACCACGAGTCAAAGTTTGGATTCCATTTATTTTTCCTTCTTCTTTGTTCATGTCGCGATTCGCTCCAGTGACTGCCATATTTGGGATTTGTCCTCCCAATTGTTTTTCCTTTTTTCAGCGCGCAATTTTATTTGTGAGAGTGGTGTTTGGATGAAGGAAGTAGTTTTTGTGTTTTTCGACTTACTTGCTGTGTTTCTCAACAAGCTATTGTTTCCCTCGTTACATACAGTTTGCAAACACATCGGTGCTTCATTTGTTAAAATAACTGAATGCAACCTCACTTTAGTCTCCACTTGTACCAAGAGTAAAGGCTTAATGAGCCTCTTGTTGCACCCTAAAAACAACATGTCGTTTTTATGTTCCTGTGACATCAAATTTATACAATTAGCAAATTCATAACTTTGAAGGATAGGGAAAAATACGATCAAAATCAATCGCTTACCCGACCGCGAGACAATCAAGAGTTTTGTTTTGATTTGGCATAGCGTGTGATTCCGCTTTTTCGCTTCCACTTAAATATTATCGCTTTGATGGCCTTAATGCAACAATGGTCTATTTTAAATCTCAGGAGTTCTTTAACTTGGGAAACTGTGACCGTTGAACCACTGGTTGCGGCATAAATAGTTGTGTGAACTAACAAAAATTGAAACACTTTTCTTATAGCGACAATAAATGACAACAAAAAATCTAAGGATACATTTTCCGGAAACGTTTGTTTTTATGCATAATGCATGTTTATTTGAAAGAAAGGAACGCGACACTATTTTGTCTTGCATAGCGTGTGATTCATGCAGTTTGTATGCTCCTTTGGCCATAGTCAAGCGAGACTAACTATGCTTTGACACATTGTAACACTGGCGTAATGAGCTTCGTTGGTTTGAATCATATTTGCCATCCCGTACTCAGTTTGTCAAAATCAACGAATCCCATTCCTCTAATCGAAACCTTAAGACTGGCGTCCCTCAGGGTTCTATACTGGGTCCTGTCCTGTACTTGCTATACACAGCCCCTATTGCCGACATCATAAAAAGCCACAATTTCAAATATCATATCTACGCTGATGACACTCAGTTATATATCTCCTTTGAAGCCGACAGCAATCTTGATTCAGTGAAGAGCCGCAATGAAAATTGTATCTCTGATATACATAGATGGATGATCCTTAATGGTTTGAAACTCAATCAAGATAAAAAAATTTTCACTTATGCACTCTAAGTTCTGTCCTCGTCCGTCACTCTTTCACATCCAAGTTGGAAATGAATTGATCCCTTTTTCTACCTCTGTCATTAACCTTGGTGTCACCTT
This sequence comes from Umimayanthus nakama, assembly GCA_027574985.1. Classification (NCBI taxonomy): domain Eukaryota; kingdom Metazoa; phylum Cnidaria; class Anthozoa; order Zoantharia; family Parazoanthidae; genus Umimayanthus; species Umimayanthus nakama. Next base: position 6,992 of record JAOBRG010378565.1, read on the forward strand.
TGATGAAACTCCCTCCTTTGAAGAACATGTTAAGCAAGTCTGCAAGTCATCGTTCTTCCACCTACGAAATATCTCAAAAATCCGCAAATAGTTAATGAGAAACTCTGTAGAAGTCCTTATCCACGCCTTTGTCACAACCAAGCTCGACTACTGTAATTCTCTCTTGTACGTCCTACCCAAGTCTCTTCTTCAGAAGCTACAGTCAGTCCAGAACTCTGCTGCTCGAATTGTTACCCTCTCACAGAAATACAACCACATCACACCTGTCTTGACTCGGCTACACTGGCTTCCAGTTCACTACCGAGTTATCTTAAAAATCCTCCTTCTGGCCTATAAATCACTTAATGGATGCTGCCCTATCTACTTGTCTAGCCCATTACGTTATCGCATATTTACATGCTTTCTTCGTTTCGTCTCAAATGAACTTTTGCTTGTTCCTGGTTCCAACTACAGAACTTTTGGCGACCGATCGTTTTCTGTCTGTGCACCCAAATTGTGGAACAACCTACCATACAGCCTACGAAAATCACCCTCTTTAGCCACTTTTTAAAAACATCTTAAAATCCATCATTTTAGTATTTTTATTTGCAGTAAATCTTTGCATCTCTATAGTAGTTAAATGGCAGTAGTTAACCAATTATTTGTGGTTTGGATTTTTTTAATAGTTTTTTCTTGTGCATATTTTGTAAAGAGTCTTGAACTTTAATGGATATGTGCGCCATATAAGTCTAATTTTATTACTATTATTAGTAGTATTATTCGTTGAATATAGTGTTTAGAGCAGTAAGTCTCGTGCTATGGCAAATTGGCAAATAACACATAGAGATCGCAAGCTCTCTAAAGTCTCTTTAGTCTATTTTGGAATCGATCTTTGCCTGTAGCTATGTAAAATAAAACAAGAAATTTAGCGTTTTACATCAGAAAAGGTTATCACGTAAGAAGTACAAATCAGCCTTAATACACTTAACACTACAACAAAGTTTAAATCCGAAGAACTAGGATAATCAAACGGCAAAAACTATCAGGTTCTTTCGCGAGCTTGAATCAATGAAATGATTGATAATAGACCCTTAAAGTCGGTACAGATCAATAGAAGGTAAAAACATTGAGAACTCTATTCGAACTTCTGCACTGAGACACATCCTTCTTTTCAAAAATGATATCATTCATTTCTTCAATTAAAGTAAAATTACTGCTTTTAACTAAGATGGAAAACTACGATCAGTTATGCGACAAAAATGCAAAACAAACAGCTCGTAGGAACTGCTGATTTCTTTCCTACAACAAATTAAATCTTCGCATTAATTATACCGTAACTAATCTCTTTGAGAGTTTTATCCAAATTCGCTAGTGAAACCATTCACTTTTGCCGAAGCTGTAGTTTGCAAAACGACCATTATCCAAGTTATCTTTCGCCACTTTGTTTGTTATTAAGTTGACACGCACCACTGTCCTGACGTGTCCTTCCCCACCGTCTTGATCATCAAATTTCCAATCTGGACCACGAACACGCATTAACCCAAAATTCTATGGGGGGATGGGGTTCAACTCCCACCCCCCCTTTCCCTCACCTTGCCTGTATATGTGTGGCAAAATAGCCTGCCTGTTTAAGGGTTAATAACCTTAAGCAGTTTTCAAAGAAAAGTATATCAGTGCTATACATGCTTTAGTAAGTTTTCTTTCATGCGGATAGCTGATTTTATTTCATGCATTTGAATAAGTTTCGAGAACATTTGAAAGAATGCGCTCACGCGTTGACTTACTCTTATTTATTTATCTTTGTTTGATAATCAAAAGAAGGTTTCAAAGGGGACAATTTATCAGTGTTACATTTGGTTTATAAGTTTTGCTCTCAACACACAGACAGTTATAGATTTATATTAAGTAAGACTTTCGTTGGAAATATTAAGGTTGCAAAATGGAAGATTAAAGTTATCAAATGAATACAAAGTGGGGACATAAAAAGTGCAAACCCCAAAAATATATTTAAAACATAAATATAGTACAGAATAAGATACATTGATACCTTTGTTTCCTTTTCTATCGAGTTTGTTTATACGGAGATCATGGTTACTAAAGTTTTAACGTTCTTAGGAAATTATTAAATAAATATACACATTTTTAAATTAATTTCTTGAGTTGGAAAAGGGAAAAAAGTCTAATGTATATTTTACCTCTTAATTTGCCTCCCAAGTTATGTTGTTGATAGCTATTTCAGAATTTACACTTGTACAATAACTCTCCAACTCTCCAATTCGAGCTAGGAGAAGAATTAATTTTTGAAATAAACAATTTTTACTAACTTACCTTTGTGAGTTTCAGTTGGGAAGAAAGCTTTTTTGTCGTTTTTGCCTCTGAAGCTGCTGTTGTTGGTACATCAGTCATGCTTGCTGAAAAAACGAAGACAACATGTTGACACAAGACAAAAATTAGCAACGTAAAACTTAACATCGAATCTCTGAAATCGAGGTTTTTGGACTATTAACCGACATGCGAAGTATTGAGGTAAATCTTATAAAAACAACTATTCACCAAGATTAAAGAGATAATAGTTGTATACATTTACATAAATGTATATATTTGTACATACATTGTAAAAACGTTGGTTTCACTTGTTCCGAACAGTGCTCGATGCATACAGATGCAGAGCTTGATAAAATTTAAAATGGGTAGAGATAGAAAAACCTCATGATAATTTGCTAAGATCTATTTTTAAAATAGAAGTTATTTTTATATGCAACATGATTGGTTCCTTATGCACACGTGATACTTGGTCAAGCACTGCAGAACTTGGCGAGATTAAACAGTCGCCCTATACTCTGAGAACGAAAGATCCCATTAGATTAAAACACAGTATAAATAACCAAAACCTTTAGCCTAAAACTGACCAACCATAAAGAAACACACAACAGCTTATTGTTAAAAAATAAAGTGTAAGTTATTGTTACTGTTATTGTTTATTGACCAATAGAATACTTCGTTCTCAGAGTAGAGCCTTACTGAGATTAAATGGCTGACTTGCATTTGAGTGTACTTGTGTTTTGTTCATAAATGAAAACAATTATTTTTAAAACATCAGTCACTCCGGGCTCGGTATTCTTGATTTGTAGCTGTGATCGAGTGACAATTCGGCACAGGACAGTCACAACTACTCCCTTCTTTCATGACAAAACCTGTGTGGAACGATAAGTGCAAAAGTTGTTGTGAAACAGTTTCTCGTGGAGACCAGCTATGCTCAAGCTGCCTTCTACTTCACTCATTCTCACAGCCAGCTGAGTCAAGTACACTGTTAAAATTAAAGTGAAACAACATTGCTTCTGACATGAGAGTAACATTTGCATTGTATTCGACGCATGAAAAATGTGACGTTTGAAACGGGCCTAAGGCATGTGATGTTGAAAAACTGAAAATGAAAGGGTATATACTCTCTGCTAAGAGAAAGTAATTCCGGCTTTTATGTATTTTGTGCTTGGCTGTGTCACAAATCACATGTATTGAGAGGTAGCTGTATCATGTAACGATCGAATCATTATAGGTTTGTAATTTGTTTACAGCTTTTTAGCCTAAATTCAACCTGAAGAATCTAAACTTATCATATTACATAAAACAAGAGAGATTTGCTAAAGCCTGCCAAACCTAAAAAGGAATGTCCTTACTGTCTTCTGAAACATATTAGTAGTATATTAGACACATTATGCCCGGATTTTTGAAAAACCTTGCTTTTCTTGTAATAGTTTTCAAAAAAGAAATATTTTCAAAATTTCAAAATAAAAAAACTTATCTTTTTTTATTTTGAAATTTTGAAATTTCTCACTTTTCCAAAATTTCAAAATTTCAAAATTTGCGAAAAATTTATTGCCGGGATTTTTGAAAAACCTTGCTTTTCCCGTAATAGTTTTTATTTTCCAAATTTTGGAATAAAAAAACTTATCCTATTCATTTTTCAAGGTTTTTCCAAAATTTCTCATTTTTCCAAAATTTCTCACTTTTCCAAAATTTCAAAATATTTTCAAATTTTTGAAAACTTCCAAAATTTGGAGAATTTCTCATTTTTTCAAAAATTTGGGAAACATTTCTGTTCCGAATTTTGGAAAAATGAGAAATGAAAAAAAACTGTTAATTTTTTTTAATTGAAATAAAATGGGATTGAGAAATATAATGATGAAACTCAAGGATTTGAATTCTCGAGACTTTGAAAAGCTGAAGCAGTTTTTTGAAAAGCAAGAAGCTGAAAGAATACTTTTTAACTAATTTGATGAAAAGATGGAGTTTTTCCAAAATGAAAAATTTTATGAATTGGGTTTTGAAGAAGAAGATTTTGAGGATGCATACTT
>JAOBRG010378576.1:0-11324 GCA_027574985.1 Umimayanthus nakama
AAGGGCGGTTGGAGGCTGGCGTTCTTCTCCCCTTTCCCTGTCCCCATTCCCTTCGCGGCCAACTTTTTCGCCACTCGTCTTTTTTGCCTTCACGAATGACTAGAACGCCAAGCTACGCTGGCTATCATCATCATTACCTTCATCATTGTAATTATCATCATTCTAATCATTACTGTCATCACCAACCTTATCATCAACCTGATCTTCATCGTCACCCACACCATCGACATCCTCATTAGCAATATGATCACTACTAACTACTGCTTTTGATCTATCCAACAAAGAGAGGTTTACAGCGACTTACTTAACTGTTCGTGTGACTTGAGGTCGGGTAGCCTACAGACATGTCTCTTGGGCATCAGAAGTACCTCATATGGCCAGGTTGCCCTGAGATAGATCAGTTTTATTATCATCATTTCAAGCATTATTTTACAAAAACGCACACTACTTGCGAGGAGCGAAGTTAATCTACGCACGTAGTGTGAGGACGCAGGAATATTACATTAAATTTAAAGAACAAACAGAAATAACTATAATTTACATAAACGGACGACTAAATACATGTATGTACCGATTAAAAGATTGATAGACTTCAAAAGAGGTTTATTATAAAACGAGAACAATACTAGTTTCTCTACGTTAACATAAATATCTTGATACTTGAGCTTCTGAAGGAGATTTGTTATCTCTTTCTTCAACACATGTTTCGAGAGATTTCTCAGATATTCTGGAATACTATTCAAGATTTTCGCTCCAATTCGCGCAAAGGAATTTTTATACTGGTTTGTTCTAGAATAATTGATGTAGTAATTACCAGCGGTTTATGATCGTGTGTTATAGTCATGCATTTGGTGAGTACGGGTAAACATGTCTGAAAGAGTAGATGGGACTGAGGTGGTGATAGCAAAACGAATTGTTCCTATATTTGTAGAGACGGTCAAGGAAACTTGTAAACATGCCCAATACTCTGACAGAAGCACACGGGAACCTTGATTACGCGTGTCTTTGCACTAAACTGGATAACTTCCAGCTGGGTTTTTGTTTAAAAAAAATTTTAGATTTTCAGTTTCCGCAAGCTCAAATCTACAAATGGCCAAGTGATATTTTAAGACCAACCATCAAAATCCCTCAAAATTCTTTTGCTTTAAGCAACGGCTACACACTGTTCACCTCTTGTAATCACAAGTTCAGCTCCAAGCAAACTATATCAGATGACTTATCTTTTGACTATCAAACAACCTCTTTTCAAAATGAAAGAAAACCTGTTATCTTTACAGCTAGGGTAAAATGGGTCGCTTCCCGAACTTCCCATGACTTGAAAAAAAAAGATGAATCTAGACCGCTAGCTAAACAGACAGTCTTTTTTCAGTCCTTTTGGTTTAATCTAGTTTGAGTATTCCATGACAGTCTAGATCTCTAACACACTGCACCACTTTTTTGTATCACCACCCCACCTCCCCACAGCCTATGGGCAGTCACAACTGTACAAGGCTTATCACTTTTAAAAAGTATAAGGTGTAACTGTAATCCAGTTTGAGTTCTCCTTGACAGTTTACTGACTTAAACACGTGGTATTTCCTTTTCCCACCCAAGTACCCTTGTCTATCATCTCCCCCTCCTCCCTCCCTCCCCACACCTGTCAGCCTGTAGCAGCAGTGATTAAGCTTACCACCCAGAACTTACCTATATGGAACAACTACAGTTCAATCTGTGTTCACCACAACATTCTGCACCTTTAACAAATGACTTTTTCTCTTACCACCCTACCCTCCAATCTCTATCACCACTCCACCACCAAAAACTTACCAATATGGAACAACTACAATCCAGTCTGAATTCTCCGCAACAGTCCGCACCTACAACATATGACATTTCAACTATCAAAGCTTACAGACATTTAATACAACAGTTTTTTGTCACAAGTATTTTTTCCCTATAGTTGAGATGACTGATGACAGACATTCATCACGCCACGAATGACATAAGGTGAACATCTTTTGGTAGACACCATAAATAAAGGTTTTTAAAGGATCAAAACATTGAAATTAAGATTTCTGCAGAATACAAATATAAATTAGGCGAACTTCCAGTCAATTTTTTTCCTTTAATACGTCTAATAGTTTGCAAGATATGACGAACGACAGTTTTTACGGGAAGTAAATTATGGATTGAGCGGCATACTTTACTTAAGAACGAATTTCTCGAAACAAGATTTGGATAAAACTACGACTTTGCAAAGGATCTTTACTCCCTCAATTTTAACCTCATGCCGTCCAATTTGAGAAGTTGATGTAATAATAGCTAAAGCTGTAATAAACCGTGCTGGGGAAATTTTGAAGTTCCTCTCCAATTACTTTTTTTGATTCAAGTAAGGAGTTTTGTACGATGCAAAGGGAGAGTTTTCTTAAATGCCTGCAGAAAATTTATGACAATCAAAAATTCCCAGCACGGAATAAGAGCACAAATGGTAATGAAACTGGCAAACAATTACAAATGACAGAAATTGAAACTAACAAGCGTATTAACACCTAGAAGTGAAAGGGTTAGTCGGAATTATACTGCTCCCATTCGTTTACAAATAACAGTTTTTAGACAAATGCTTCACCATTATTTAGACAATTTCACAAGCTTTACATTGAAATTTAGTCAGTTGATATCCAAAGCGTATTAACGAAAAATTGAAAACACCGCTCAAGGCGAACAGTAACCTTAAACTGTATGCAACATTTCAGTCACGCGCTCTTAGAGCGCCAATAAGTAAAGTGTTGTATATACCTCTTATTAGGGAGCTTAAGCAGCTAGGACGGGAACGTCAACGAAAACGGCTGCTGAAATATTAACTTTTCATTTTCTGTCTTCTTGTTTGTATAGCTCGTGCGTTACTTTTTCGTTTTGCCTGAAGGTGTGTGAACATGAAAAATCAGAGGCTTTGTTTTTAAAGCTGCATGAAGATTGAAGTGATTCGTATTTTAACGTTCACGTTCTCTACAAAACTCGACAATCGAGGTTATCACGTTCTGTTTCTAAGGACGACGGCAGAAAAGTGGCCAGGTGGTTGCATTCCTACGTGCAGTGATTATATTCTGCAACTAAATCTATTGTTTTAAGACGTTTTCGCTGACGTTCTCGTCCTCGTTGCTTAAGCTCTCTATTAGCCGAGTGCGAGGTCCGCGAAGCGCGCGGGCCATGAAAACAAGGAAGGAAAAAAAGGGGATACATAACTTGCCCTAATAAGATATTTATTATATGGCTTTGTTGATTATTCCGGTTTTGAAAAGGCGATCGAGAGCTAGCGGTCCGTACGGCAACTTACGGACCTAGAATTGACCAATCACAGCACGCGAAATCAGTCAGCTATACAATAAAATGCATTATTTGCAATGAGTTTTCAGTATTGAGTTGTATTGTTTTGTACAAACTTGTAACTGGGTTTGGGGGGGGTTTCTTTAATAACTACAGCATAAAGTTTTACCAAACTGTTGAGCACGAACTGCAGAACTTTGTCTTTCAAATAAAAACCAAGGCAGAATAAAACTCTCGGCAAATCTAAAGTGCACAGCTACTGATATACAATATATTTGTAATAATTCATTTTACGAGAGTTTGTGTCTTTTGAAAGCTGTGGTTCGAAGCTAAATAAGAACAAGAATGTTGATTAAGTAGTCAAACAAACTACTCCAGGTTAGTACTATATGTGTATATGAGACATCACAATGTCACCCGCTGTTGTTATTTTAATACATTTAAAACTCAGGGAAAATATATACGAAATCAAATGTAAAAAGAACGAAAAAGTAACTGCAATTCATCTCACGAAGTTACAACAGCCCAATCTAAATTATTGTGTTGTAGCACTCATTAGCCAGTAAACCGAATTCTCACCTTCCGTTCTATTTCCAACTTGACGTATTCCACCAGTAGCGGAACTCCAGTCTTTCCAAAATATTCTCTTTGAGCTCTGTCCTGTGGAAGAAGTGAACCAAAACATAAAACAAACGAAAGGTTATTAATACCAGTAACAGGTTGTAAACTAGATTTGTCTGTTCCATTTTACAAAACCAAGCAAGCCAATGTTTTAACTAAATACAAACCCTAACACGTACACGTAAGTTCTCATACCCACAAATGCAACAGCCATTTTTTTCAACAAGTACTGTCACTACAACAACTCAAAAAATGATGCATAAGTGCAAAATCCCAGTCGAAAAAACCTTCCAGCGGGGAGATGATTATCATGAATACTTACTAGAACCACATTATGGGATGGCAAGCCTAGTCAGTTTCGACATTTTGATTGTTAACTGCATTGCTTCTGCATTTCAATTGTCTTTCTTCAGATAACACGTACTTTATTAAATCTGGTAAAACCGATCAGCTGATTATAGTAAAAATTCACTGGTATTAACGGGTGATCAAGATACAAAAAACGTTATTTATGACAAAAAAAATGAATGCTATTTCTACGGCGCATAACTTCATTTCTAACTGTAAGTACTATTACAATTATTAAATTATGGCATCAAATTCATGAGTGTTAGTGTTATAGAAGGTATTTAAAGCTTCAGAACTGATCTTAATTATACAGAGGACAAATTTAATGACAAACGATAAAGGTAGACACTTTAAACACAAGTCAATGTGATTAAATTTCCAAATATAAACTGTGGACTTACCTCAGCCAAAGCTTCATTTGGTAGAAATGAGCTGGCCCATATCTGTACAGGAAGAAAACGGTGTTTAATCAATGTCTACAATCTTTATACAGTGAAGAAATTTCAGGGCATTCAAAGTCTCACTAGATTGAAATTCCAGGTAGTTATTGAACCACTCGTAGGTCGACCTGTACCCTATGAACAACTATGGACAGCGGCAACTTCAGAAATAACAAATAATCCAAGCTTTAGGCATCTTTTTGATTCCCAGAATATTCCAAAACAATTTCAGAACATGGTTAAACTTCAAGCATATTTTAAGCATGGAAATGATTTTTTGTAGGACTCTCCAGGATATTCAGTTCATGTAAAGACACTGTGTTTAACATAGATGTTCCACTGGGTCAAAAAACTGCACTTGGTTTGCTACATAGATGAAGAAGTAAAATAGTTCCATTGGAAGGTGCTCTGTATTAACCTGCCTCAGGTAACTGCACTGGATAGTGCAATGGGACAGGTTTGCATATTGTGTGATGTCATTGCTTCCATGGGTCAGGTCAGGATGTTACTCAATGTTCTTTGGGTCATGCGATTCCAGTGGATGCATCTTTTATTTCTTGTAGGTCAATTTTAATTGCACTGGATGATTCTGGCTCAGATATTTATACCGGATGATGTACTAAGTTCCCAATGAACTATAAAATATGTTACTTGGGTCAACCTCCTGCACTGCAAGATGCTATAAAGATGTTACCATGGATCAGGTTAATGTGTTGGGTGATGTTTGACGTATCTCCAAGTAAGGTAGTTGCATTGGACAATACCTTGTGTTTCAGTGGTTAGAACGACTGGACTGAATGATGCTCCATACTTCCATGTGTCAGATAAGAACAAGTCTATGTGATGTTCTATGCCTCCAAGGGTCAGATAAATGAAGAGTGATTCTCTGGGTAAAGTAGATGCACAGGATGATGCACTATGTTCCACAGGATCAGGTAGAGGCACTGGATGATGCTCTATATTCAACAGGGTCAGATAGAGGCACCGGATGATGCACTACGTTTCACCGGGTCAGGTAGAGGCACTAGATGATGCATTATGTTCCTCCGAGTCAAGTAGAGGCACTAGATGATGCTCTATATTCCACAGGGTCAGGTAGAGGCACTGGATGATGCACTATATTCCACAGGGCAAGGTAGAGGCACTGGAGGATGCACGTTGTTCCCAGGATCAGCAGACGCGCTGAATGATGTTCTGTCTTCCACTGGGAAATGTAAATGCATTGGACAATACCCTATATTCAACTGGATCACGTAATACACTGGACGATGACCTCCGTTTTGTTTAGGTCTGGTAAAGCACTGGATGGTGTTGAATGTTCCAATAAATACGATAAGTGCGCTGGACAATGTTTTATGTTCCACAGGTTTAGGTAAATGTACTGTACAATGGTCTTAATTCAACAGAGTCAGGCCCTGGATAATGCTCTTTGTTCTACTGGGTCAGGTATATTGTGCAAGATAATAGCCTTTGTCACTGGGGTCACGTCGGTACGATGCTCTATGTTTTCTTGCGTCAGACAGTTATACTTGGCGATACAATATGTACTCAAGACCAAAGGGAACATATGACGTCTAAAGGCAGAACGTCTTCTTACACGACCAAGAAGAATACAGTCAAGTGCGAACAATGTCCTACCTTAACTCATAAGAGAATCTTGTGCATTACACATAGCGTTGCTTTTTGTTTTGCTTTGTAGTATTAAAATTGCTTGAAGGGAATCTCATATAAAGTGAATGGAGATGCTTGCTATACCTTTTGGGGGTTAAAACCTCCATCTAATTTGGTATCACGTACGACATTAGAAAAGAGAAGCTAGCACTTGTAGTCAACTTAGTACCTTTCAGAGATGCAGTGTGTCAAAACTTCGAACTGAATATTCTAGAAAGAGGACCGAGATTACTTAACATAATCCAGCAAAATTGTTATTTGTTTCACTGTCCAAGTTCTTTTGATTATAACTACATAAATATGTAACCTCATAGGTATGTTCTTTAATAATATCGTTAACGAATGAAAGTGCTGAAGCAACTTCAAGATTGTACCTTTCAAGGGTTCAATTCAAACGTTCCAAAAGAGCATTTGAATTTGTTCCAAATGGAATTCACTTCTCTGGTACAATTTTAAATAATTATAATGCAAAGATCGTTCATGTGTTTTGATTGGTTCTTGAGCGGTATGGATTCCCTGTATTGCCCAGGGGCAAAACAAGTTATTGTTTAATAATGACCTACGCCTGTGCATAACTCGATGTGATAAGTAAAGAATCTCCACTTGCATGGCGTAAAAAATGCTTATTAACCTTGCATGTTTCGTTTTTACGGGAAAATGCAAACTTTAACCTTGACACATTGACCTCCATTCTTGGACAAAACTAGTTGAAACAGTTAATGTCCGCGTGCACTGATCAACCATCTCTCCCCCTTCCCCTCACTACAATGTTTGTCTAAACAGCAACTGCAAGCAAAAAACATCGCATGGGGTGGAAGGGGGAAGGAATGTTCATTTATAAGTAGTGTTCTAAGTATTTTGTCGAAGATTGCAGCTAGGGGTCAGTCAGCACATTCAGCAAGGCATCAGATTTTCCTGTCAGTTGATCGGGCACATTCAGAAGCTTAGCGGAACAGATTACCTGACAGTGGGGATGTGGATTAGAACAACCCATCACAGCTCCTTTGTTTTCAAATATCTGTTGCACGAAAACAAAAGTCAGTTGTCACTTTTTTCAATTCGTTATACATGTAGCACCAGTACTATCAGTTATGTATTTAAAATGCTTTTTAAAAGCAATATCAGCGGGAATTTTTTTATTCAACCCAGAGTGTCATTTGTAGTAAGTGTGAAGCTTTCCCGGAATGTGACCAAAAGGAGAAAGGGAAGTCTCTGGCCATGAGAGATGAGTTTTTATTTCTTTTAATAATTTTCAAGATGCTTTTTGGGGGTACCAGATATACTCATGTACAAGTCGAACGCGTGCATAAGTCAAACCCTATTTTTGAAGCCAAAATAACAACTTTTTTAGATAAAGTTTGGTTTTTTAGTTTTCATCAGTTCAATAAAATATACAGACGATCTGGAATTCAAGGATAAAGTTAGAGCAATAAATTCTGAAAACAAATAAATAGCCCCGATATCTGTATTTACTAAACTTTAAAACTAAGTTCAAAACTATGAAGTATTGGTCATTTCTTTTCTTATATTTGGTGGCTCCTAAAGGAGCCATTTGTTTGTTTTTTGTCGACATACATAGGGTATGCAATCACTCCGCTTGTAGTTATTTTATGGCGGATTTTTGGGTTAGATGTTTTTAGTAAGGTTTTAGGGGATTGTAATAACCTTGGTTGTTTCTTTAAAAGAATTTTTTTTTCTACCGAACATAAGTCGAGGTCGATTTTTTGAGACCATTTTCACATTCAAAAAATTCTACTTGTACACAGGTATATACGGTAGGGTTACATGTAGAATAGATTTTTGACTTTGGCATTTCAGAGGCTTTGAAACTTGTTGTGAGCAATTGAAGCCATACCTGGATCCATCTGTATGTCTTGCTCAGCTCTTCAAACTGTTTCACCCACTCCTTAATCACTGCAGTAATTTCCTTATGTGACATGAGTGGTAAAGTGATATCTGACCACGGATGGAAACACATCACTCTGCTAACGGCACACACAACAAAAGGTGTTAAATAATTGAGTAGATTGTTTTCAGTAGTTAGAAAAAATTAACTAGGTAGAAATGAAAATTTTAAAACTGGAATCAAGAATTAACTGCAACAAATGCATCTGTGCAGATACTATTACTACAACTTTCGACAACTCTGGACACCTTTATACACATCTCTACCAAGAGACTTAAAATCAGTTCTTGGCACTTTTAAACAGGTTTTTGCAAAGTGATTCATTCAATTTATTGATTTGATCTAGTTTGACTGATCTGAACCTGGGTTTGCTGACCTGTCCTGATCCAATTCACATTTTGTTTATACCACAAATTTTAAAAAGAATGGCATTGTTTTAAGTTTTGGTATCTTAATAAAAATGTACTTTTCATGGCACACTATTTAGTAACATTATTCTTAACCATGGGCCTGTAGTAGGTCTTATCCAACTAAAAAACATATTCTAAAAAATGATCAACTTTACAGAAAGACAGAACTTTGGGAAACAAACTCAGGAGTTCCCCTTTGTGAATAGGTTTAGGGTGTAGGCGTGAACAAGCAAATCAGGCCTAGACCCTAAACCTATTCCCAAGGGGGATCACATAACATATAAACGCAGTCAAACTTCCAAACAGTACATGACCTGATGATGATCAGAAGATCAAAAACGTTTGTCATTGTTTTATACAACAACAAAAAATAAATAAAAAAATTTAAAATTATCTTAAGTACAACTTATAAATTAAGGCATGTCCATAATTTTTGCAAATAAATATTCTATAATAATATTATTAAAGGATTTAATTTTCATGGTTTTAAGGACCTGTAAACAAGCACCATTATACATAAAACTTTGGGCAGACATCCGAATAGACCATTCTGTCACAAACAGAACAAGTGAAGCAAAAGCTCTGTGTTCTTACCAGGTACCTTGAACAGCCTCGCATCTCAGCAGTGAGTGGGATGGCTCATCTAACATTGAACAACGATATCTATCGCATTTAATAATAATAACAATAATAATAATAATAGTAATAGATATAAGGCTACCTGGATATAAGTCCCCCAATTTGTAAGCCCATAATCTATACATTGTTTTTTGACTTTCATTTTTCATTCTGTTGTGTTCCAGTTGTTCCAATTGCACAAGTCAGTTATATAGATTTTTATGAAATAAATTGTCCATTTATTGTGGTGCACAGAATTTAAAATTTATAAATTTAACTCAAAATGTAATGGCATGTTAGCTTTAATTCGTTATCAGATACATTTTATCTCATCCGTTATCCGAAACAGTTTTTAGTCCACTTATAAGCCCACTCCCCCTGATATAAGCCAGACCTGTTTCTAAGCCCATCCAAAACCCCTTTTGAAAAAATTTGAAGACTAGTAAGAAATAATTTACTTAGAAACTAAAAACTCATCAACTGAGTTGCAAAACAAAATAATGTAAAAAGGAAGTGAAAATGTCATACAGTACCTGGAGAAGCAGTTTCCTTCTGTAAAAGAGCTGGGAAATCATTTTCAAACACAAACGTGCTTTCATAGTTTTCATTCACCTATTTAAATGAGAATGAGGAAAAACTTTATCAACAAATTGGAAGAGCACAGCCAGTTCTCGGCTACTCTACATGCAAGAGATAAATTACAGCATGCATGTACTACATAATTATCCGCTTCTAGGTTCAGTTTGTTTACTAGTGATATATCTGGATATAAAAGCTAACAAAGTCATACCAGTAAACATGTCTTCCTTTGTGGGAAAATTTCCCAAACCAAATATTAGTTACTACATTTCTCTGGGATCTTGTGGATTCTACATCTACAATGATTAACATTGCTTTTTCATTTATTGAGACCAATAAATTTGTTCTGTAAAACATACAGTACTTGTACATTTAAAATCTTATAAAAATTTCTATAATAATAATAATAATAATAATATTTAATAATAATAATAATCTTTATTTCCTTAGATAAAATTACATATCTTAAGTTACAGTTATAATAGTATCTAAAAAATGAGGTCTAAAGTGCGCAGAGCACATCTAATGTATTAATAAAACACGACTGTATGGAAAAAAATAGATTAATAAAGGTAACATTTAAGTAGATTAAACATTATATTTAAAAATGAGCCTATTAATAAATGCGTTTTTGAATCTGTCTGTTTTTACTTTAGGACGAATCGCAAAACTGTTTCTCAGACGGTACTTTATTTGTTTATGCTCAGAGAAAATCTTGTTAATGGGGCATAAGGGATAAATTGTAAATCGTGATATGTATAGTTTCCTGTCTGCCCTTTCCAAAAGTTCATGAATGACCATCCTTTAAGAGGTATATTTCCTTTTAAAGTTAAATCCATGTTAATTAATTGTCTAATCTAAAACAAAACAATTTTTTCTTTATAGTGGACAGTTGTGGCCTGACTGAACATGCACTTTATACATCTAGATATAACTAACATACTGTTACCCATAATGTTCTGCAACTAAATGAACAGTACCAGTCCCTGATGACTGCACAAGTGGAGAATCTGAAACAGCCATTTCTCTCTAATTTATTCTCTAGTATGTTGTCCACTCAACTGTCAGAATTAACATTTTATATACAAATATTTAAAGATGGTGGGGCTGCAGAAAAGAATGAGACCTGAAGTGAATGAAAGAAAGGTTTAGAGGTAAAGACAAAGAGATCACTTTTCATTGTATAAAGAGCAATGGATATTGTTAATCTTTTAATAAGTGATTCACTTTGCAAAGATAATAACACCAGTGCTTCATTCTGTATTTTTTCTTTGTTTCTTTGTGCTTGGATATACTACCCTTATAAACCTCGCTTTCATGCAGCTTAAGTGTGTCCACCATTTACGAATATGGTCTACTGATGAGTTGTTGTGTTTTAGAAAAGGGTACAGTGCATAGTTGATTATCTGAACCTCAGTTTTTCAAACC
>JAOBRG010378587.1:0-11324 GCA_027574985.1 Umimayanthus nakama
TTAATTATTGTTATCTTATTATATATTTATATTCATATACGTGTAAGTGTGATATATGTATAGCTATTTGTAAGAAAGTTTAATGATTTGTGAACTTAAAATATGGCTGATCCGCCTCGATTAGTTTTTGCTATTTGCGGATCAGCCGGAACATTATGTAAATAATAGTAGTAGTAGTTCAATAAATGTTGTTGTTGTTGTAAATACTTTCTGCTATAAACAACTCAATCACGATTTTACAGTAAACATTGCCCATTACATTAAACATTACATTAAACAACTATCCCCCTCAGTGTCGGTGCCTAGTAAAAAATATTCACCTCGCCGTTTCGCGGCTCGTAGAAAATATTTCACTACTCACCTCCACCTCGGGGGATAGTTGTTAATTAGATAACGGACGAGGTGCGAAGCACCGAGTTGGCTAACATAAGCTCATATCCAACATTCGTGAGTAGAATTACTTTATTAAATACCAAAAAATGGCTAAAATTTAATCGATTTTAAAGGGAAAACATTCCGTCATAAAATTGTCAATTTTTATATTTGGACAAAATGCAGTGTGTAAGATTGATATTATAAGTAGAAAGCCAATCAGATTATCTCTAGTGCTTGGTATTTAATAAAAAGGCTTATAAAACAACTGTGCGTCAGGGTAACGAGTGACTTCTTGGAAGTAGTTTGAGAAAAAAATGAGAGTTTAATTTAAGTTGTGTTGGAAGAGCTGAAGTCAATTACCACCCAATGAACCGCCAGACAAAACGACTGCTAGCTCTGGGCGGTCCGGCTGCAAGGGACCCTTGCCCTTCCTAATCTGACCTCTTTTAAACCCTTGTGAAATTCGTAAGTCTTTTAATATCTTAAAAATCCTCTATGTTTTTCAAAAACATAGACCTAATTCCATGTAAGTCTCGTCTACCAATTGATCCACACCGGATACGACTAAAGTTAAGGCGACGTAAACTAAAGGCCATTAAAACAACGCTGCAGTATGACATTTTAACTACAATTTTCCACCAAAGGCAAAGTAACAACTATTACTAAAACTTGTGAAGGCCTTAAAAAAGGCCCTGTATTTTAATTTAAAAAGACGCATTAATTTGTAGGAAGGCAAATCAGAGTTAGGACGGTGTAAAGACAGGTGTTTTATGAAAAAATAAGGCAACAAAAAAAGTTTTTCTTTTCCACCTTTATCTTGTTACACTATACCGGACACGGTTTCCTGCCGTTTTGAAAACCTGTTTACATTTGGAACAGTTTTCCCGGTAAAACTTTCGTGTGATTAGAGCTTTTTAAAAAGGGCAGGTTTTATGCTTTAAAAACTGTTGCTGTTTAGTGTGTTTTTGCCACAACACAACCACTCTGTGTCGGCGGTGCGAGATGAGTGTAAACAACAACATTTATAGTCCCTTCCGCTTTCAGTTCTGTTAAAATAGCTTATACAAAAATAGTCCCTTCCGCTTCCAGTTTTGTTAAAATAGCTTATACAAAAATAATCTCTTCCGCTTCTAGTAACAAAACCGAATGCCTAAAAAGACAATACTTTAAAAGTATATCATTCAGTTATATAACTACCAATATAGCACTGAGCTGTTTAACAACCAGGAAGCACACCAAGTCGTGCACTGCGGCACGTTCAGTCGCGCTGGGAACTGGGTCGGCCAACTACATGACCCAAGTCACGTATCTTGAAGAACAAAAACAAAATAATTAGTAAACTTAATACATCAGAACGCGCAAGAGGGACGTGCAAACACACTCGTCCCTAAAATGTCTTTCATGCATCCGATTCTTGGCACAACTTTTGGGATTTTTGTTCAATTTCCTCTTCTTCACGGAGTAGTCAGGAAGCCTTTTAGAGAAAACCATTTTGGTAAGTTTTAGGTGGACATAACTTTTCTTTAAGTTCAAACGGCACAGCTTATCAGGTAAAGTATAAGCTTTACGTTGGCGCATGATCCAAATGTAACTCAAATTGTCTTATCAACTATCAAAAACAGCGCTGAATAAAGAATGTAAAAAATATGTCCCACCGGCAAGAACTCACGGAAAGAAGGAGTCTTTCTTTCAAATTCGTACAAAGGCTTTTCTGAAAAACTGAACAAGCTTTTGGCCGACTTTGCGAATGCCTACAAGTACAAATCATGAAGGATACCGATCACGATCTTTATCTATGTAGTATTGCTTAGTTTGGCTGATGTTTGAATGCGGTGCGCCATAAATGAAACTGCACAGACAACCTGTATGATCCGCAGTGTCGCTGAAATGAAAGTCTTCAACTTTATTACTGGTTTCGGTTCCGTTCAACCATACATATAGACCAATAGTAGACCAATTTGGGAGGAGCAAAGCATTACATATGTTACGAGCACCGCCTAACTACTGAACAAACAACAACACAGGCAAGGAGAACAGAATTGAAGCCGTTTATATAAGACTCGGTTTTCACATGGGAAAAAGTTCTGCTCCAGCAACTGGTTGCATCATATATGTATTTTTCTCGATTGTCGAATGCAAAAAGAAAGATATCATTTTGACTTAATATGTGCATGTCGTTAAAATTTAAGTTCATTTCGTTGTTTTCGTTCTTGACCCAAAGTCAAACGTTCTGCAATACTGAAATTATTTATTAAATAGATTTGAAAACAATCAGTTTTGTAAATGCAGTAAAACCCAGCTAGAGATATTGTATTGATATTGTAAAATTAGTGCTATATTATATAATATATACTTGTAAATAGGTATATTTTCTTTCAGCTTTTAAACTGTCGTATTGTAAAGCGCCGTGAAAAATTAGTTTAACAGCGCTATATAAATTACTTTATTATTATTATTACTATTATTATTATTATTAGAGACAGTATTTCCATTGAGGTTTTCGATTACATCATTAGATTGCCATCACAACAACAGACACAAGAACATTGCAGAATCAAGCGCGCAAGGGCAAGCGTTTTTCTCGGGAGAAAAAAGGCAGAAATCTAGAAATCTGTAATCTAATGTAATTGCAGAGGACTCACGGCGAATAAAAAAACCGCAGTCAAGTTCTGGTTTGTCTAACATTTCATCACGTAGGACAATATCTTAAAATTGTTCAGTTTTGAAGAAAAGATGCGTGGGTCGATAAGGATTTAAAGGATATACCTACTGCACTCCAGATCTTTTGCCTTGAAAACGAATATTCAAAAGGCGAAAGCCCAAAACTTATGTTTGATGGACAAAAAAGATTTATCCGCTACTGTAGCCTGGTGCAGTATAGAAATTATGGATGAACTGACTTGAACACCAGTTTTGAAAAAAACTGTGTTTTCTTAGTTTGCGAGTAAACTGAATAAGGGGGTTTGATCAACTAAGGTTGATATTGATATGGTATGTTTTTCGCCTGTTGGATTTAATGTGTAGCTGACGTTTTGAGCATTAGCCCTTCGTTGAGTCTGCTCTGACGAAGGGCTAACGTTCGAAGCGTTAGCTTCACACCAAACCCCACAGGCGAAAACAAATATATCAACAATGATCAAACCCGTATACTAAAATTACGGAGTTGTTTTACACGCATTTTTTTTTATTTGAACCAATAACTCTCGGCTCAGCCTGGGCTGTTCTTAATTTTTTGGCGATTTCAGCCTCAAGTTGTTCTTAAATTGTTCTTATTACCTGATACTTTTAAACAGTGAGTTAGCTGCCTGGAACATTACATGTAAAAACGGCACTAATAAATATGTTTTTCAAACTGTCAATACAGCATTCGCGAACGTGACGAGCTTCCAGCGCCGGATGACCAAACTAAATTCTGACAAGTTTTGTTTTTATGTACATTTCAATCTGTGTACAAGTTAAAATAAGTTTCTTAAATTTTTCTGATCCAGATTTTAGCGCGGTGATTTTTCTTAGCTTGTTCTTAATTTTTGGGCAAATCCCAGCCTGGGTGTTCTCATAGTTATAAATTAAAGTTTGTTCTTATAAAAATAATCGTGTATATGGTTGAGCATGACTTACCATGTCAGAGAATTTCAATGATATTCAGAATTTAATGGGAAAAATAGTTTGTAGCGAAATTTTAAGAATATAAATCTTTCTTTGTATGTCTTTCTTTTATCATATAAATAAGAATGTTGTTATGCAAGTCGATTGAATGGCAGCGCGTGGGCGGGCTCATCGACTTTGGGGTCTTTTCACAGGACGTGCACCAAATCACGACTTCCTGTTTAAAACGTTATAAAAAGCTATAAATGGTGTTAAATTGCATTAAGTCTGAGGTAATCGAGGCCAAGTGTTTATGTTTTTTTCTTATACTGATATAACAGCTTATTTTGGTGGTTTTTCTGTCGCAGTCTGCTGATACTGGTAAGACCGACTTTTTGCAGCTTCTAAAATGTGGCGGCGAGTTCGTGATATGAAACGAGTCACACCGGCATTCAGGAATTAGGCAGGTAGAAATCTTGGTTAAGTTTTAACAGCTTCTGAGACTCCGCGTTATAAACAAAAACACTGAAATAAAATGCTATGGTATTAAAAGCTTCCCAAATCAGACACTGACCACTGAAATGTGCTGCAATGAACCTTTTGGAAAGATCTCTGCTCGAAAGGAAGACGTTTTCCATCCGAGTTTGAATAACGTTGATCTATACGGTATAGTAATCATTTGCTAAAGAACATTTTTAATACTAAGTTAAGTCTTTGTCAGTCTTGTATTAACTTTAGAACATGATGTCTATTGGTCTGTGCTTTATGCAATTGTTTTTTTTCAAATGACACGCGTGATCACAGACGTTCATTACTAAAAGACTTACTTGATGCTCTTATTTTGCACTGATGCGCCAATGTAAAGCGAAATACTATGGTTTTACTCAGTTGCTTTTCAAGTATATAAAAAGTATAATGGCCAAAGTTTAATATAGTTTGTTTTTTACTCGTTTGTATTGATTTTCAATTTTCAGGGAAATGGAATATTGGGATGCTTAAACTTGGACTTGGAGTCAGAACTCATAGGTTCACAGGCTAGGGAAGGGCTAGAGGATACATGTATGTAGTCGCTACTTTCAACTTTAGAAACAGTAAAAGTGTCCACACATTTGTGAAGTACATACAGGTTTTAGCAACGTAATTTTGTTTGCTCAGTGCGAGAAAAAGTGACAAAACAAGTTTAGATAATGTCTACAGCAACTCGATATATCATATCTGAACTAAACAGATGGGGACTTATAACTGAAAAACCTGTTGTTACAAGGAGGTTGGCAAGACATTCAAAAAGAAAATACACTTTTTATAACATTATTCAGAAGCGAAACCAGTACAGGATTTGTTTTTAAATCCAACCTCTTTTTTTACAGATCGCACAGGAATGTCGCGCTTCAAGTCTTCGAACAGAGAAGAGTCTTGTGATTTCTGTACAAAGAAAGACGCTCCATTTCGCTGTCCACGATGTAAGTCTGCCTTCTACTGCAGCCGAGAACACCTCAAATCTGACTGGAAACTTCACAAGAGAAAGTGTTCTGGCTACACTGAAAGTGGAAACCAGCCAGCAGAAACTGATCGAATATGTTTGCGGGACGGCAATGGCTTCATAGGTCTTGAAGCATATCCCCAATGTAGCAGTGTACCATATCTCCTCGGAAAAATTATTCGGCGAAGCCAAAGCGTTGAACTTGCAGAGTTTGTTGTGAACAGTTTATATCTAACAGGTTACTGTATTATTGATAACTTCAATGGGAACAATTTAGCACTTGACATGCTGGAGGAAGTAAAGGTCTTGCATCAACAAGGGGTTCTTAAAGATGGAGAACTTGCCTCGAAATCAAGTCAAAGTGGCCAGAAGGTACGAGGAGACAAGACCGCGTGGATTGATTCAAACGACCCACGATGTCAAGCTACAACACGTCACGTGTCGGCTGTGGATGGCTTAGTTCACTTGTGCAATGAACTCATACCCGAGTATGACATTCAAAACAGGGCTAAGGTATGGATCAACCTCGTCCGCAGGGCCTTCTGGGTATTTTTCAAAATGGCGCTTGCTTCACACTTTGAAAAATACCCAGAATACCCTGGGAATGAAGCTGAGGCATGGAGTGAATAAACACGTCGGCGCATGCACCACTTTAAGCAAGAAACAAAACTCTGGCAAGTTTCCAAGATAGCAAATCAAAATCCCACTTTTACAGCGTAATTACAAGCACTAACAGGCTACTGTAACAATTTTTTGACCAACAAATACGCAATTGACAATCGACACAAAAGAAAGTAAGAAATATTTGTGAGCTTAAAAGTCATCGTGTACAAGAGAGATGAATGGGGAGATACAGTAGGGGGAATCATAATCGTTGGTAGTAACATAAATCTAATAAAAACAGTAATAACAATAATAAAAAAAAAATAATAATAATGGTCTCTGACAAACTAAAAATTATTCTCTGAAACCAATGTGAGTACTGGCAGAATATTAGAAAAGCCACTATATACCGAGACTGAAGAGAAAAAAGGTATCAGCATATACAAACTCGGTGACAACACAACACATTCAAGAAAAATAAGCTAGAATTTTCAGTTTGATCTCTTTTAATTTCTCCCAACGTATCAACAGTAATGGGCTTGCGCAAACATGCCTGGCTAAACTAGGATACATGTAACGCGCTACATTGTCGCGTGCTACTGATATATATCCTGAATGTTTCTCAGTTTAGCCACCTCGGAAACATTGTAGCGCGTGACAAAATTTGTAGCCGAGACACAAAAAATGTTTCTGGGAAACACCAGAAACATTTCTTGTGCCCCTACATGTCGCTCGATTGTAGCTTGCATGTTTAGCCACCCTAGGACACATGGTGGCGACATTTCTGCTACAATGTAGCGCGCTACATACAAGTAACCTGGTTTAGCCAGGCCTTTACGCCTAAATTGAGCATGGAAACGAGGTTGCCAACTGTCAGCGCATGCCCATTACTGTGGATACGTTAAAAGAGATCAAACTGAAAATTCTTGCTTACTTTCCTTGAATGTGTTGTGTTGTCACCAAGTTTGTATATGCTAATACATTATCTCTTCAATCTCGGTGAAAAGTGGCTTTTTATAGTTTAGAATATTCTCCTCCATGCTTTGCAAATCTGTGAGCCACTCTTCATCTCGATTTAAGAGAATAATTGTTAATTGACCGATAACGCTTATACAGATAACTGTAACCGTTTAACAATGATTTTTACTGATATATAAAATATAGACATTTACAGTGCAACCAAACGTTAGCTGTCTTATGAGTTTACAACTACTGGACTTAAAAGCTGAAGTGGGAGGGGGTGGTATGCGGTAAAATCATTTATCTAAATAATTTAACATATCATGTAGTAAAGAAGATGCGCTTCTCTGCAGACGATGATTTCGTGTTACCCTGGCAATGGTACTGCATACAAGCGACACGTCGATAACTATAACAACGACGGAAGGTGTATTACAACACAGTATTACCTTAACAAGGGTTGGATATCAGAGGTGAACGGCGGCCTGTTCCGCATGTACCCACAGGGGTCTGAACCAGTGGAGGTTGAGCCCATACTGGACAGGTTGTTGATCCTCTGGTCAGACCAACGGATTCCCCATGAAGTGTTACCTGTACACAGGAACAGGTAAACAATAGCTACTTGTTCGACAGTAGTCTGAGGACCGACTTATTTGTTATCGGGTGCCCGGCCGGATAAACCTGCCCCTAAAATATAACTTTGCCGAATCTTGCAGGCCGTCGTCAAGGGAAGGTTACATAACCAAAGAATCGGGCAGACCGGACGAAGTTAGACAACTCGCCCCTCGTTTCTGCAAGTTGTGTCGCCTCCCAGATATGAATATGGTAGTTACTGGAATCACCTGAAAGTCACCTGAAACCATCTGAACCCACCAATAAAATTGGCTATAAACTTTTGACCCGTAAAAACACAAAAAATACGAAAACACCTAAATTTGTTCCAGTAATTTTTTTCTTTTTAAATCAATTATGTAAGAGGAAGGCTTATACTTGTGTGTTCAGATCTGGACGGAGTTTACAATAACTAAAACTCTAAGGATGCGATGTAAGGTCCAGGAATGGGTGGGAGTGATGACTTTCCAAGTAAGTGATTGAGGTTTGAACGGAGGTGTCGGGCAGATTCGGAGAGTTTGATGGTGTCTTCGTGTTCACTGATGCGACTTTGCAAATTACGTGAGGTTTCACCGACATAGTATATTTGGCGGCTGCACGTGCCGTGGTATTAAAACAACGTGCGACGTATGGTTGTTTTTGTCTTTGTTCCTGAAAAGAGACTTGTCTTTCTTTGTCTTCCATAGGACTTTGAATTTACATCATGTTTTGGTGAAAAACTATAAAGATTAAATAAAGATCTTTGAAATTTGCGGCTCTCAATGTAAATCGGGCATTGCAGAATGGGAGATTATTGTGAATCGTACCTCTTTACGATCATCGAACTAGTGGATAGGGAGCAAGGTTTCTTCATGTTGTTTAAAGACTTCAAAGCTTTGAATAGTGTTATTTACAAAATTAGACGGGTTGCCAGCGTTGAGAAACGTTTTCTTGATTGTTTCAGCTTCTTCTGAGGAGTTTGGCCCGGTGTATGGTGCTGAAAACTGAACTACGTTTCCAGTTAGTAGGGGTGTTAGACTTCCAATGGACGGGTAGTTTTCTAGGTGTCTTGTCTAGACGAACTTGGTCAGGTAGAGGACGTGTGGTTAATAGCAGTGTCTAGAAAATGGTCCGGATTTTCTTCAATGGTAAAAAGAATGCCGGTTGGTGTTGTACGAGTTTAAGGAATGTAGTAAGTGGTCGGGTGAGTCAGTCTTGCCGCTTTGACAGGCAGTTGTCTTCATAGCGGTGGTAGAGTGGCGGGTTTGCTGGTGTGACGACGTTTGCTTCTAGCTTGAATTGAATGGGCCCTAAATTTGTCATGTACACACTGAAAGACATGAGCACACACATACATTTGGGCACGGACTTAGCTTCCATAAAACTGCTATGTAGTGATAACTGATCGCGGCGTAAGTGCTTTATAGGACGTCTCGAGGACATGAAGTAGGGTTTGTAAAAGAAATTAAAACCTCAGCATGTTGTTTTATGTTGATATCAGTGATGGTGAAATTCAGTACATGTATTGCCTTTCTCACGCTTTAGCTTTGATACATTCCTATTCAATGAAACTTTAACTTTTAGTTGTTGCTTTTTGCGCTGTAACCTGGTCACCTATTTCACGCTGTTTTTGTAGGTATTCAATCACGCTGTATTACTTTGACAAAATGGAAAGGGAAAGATTCCTCAAGAAGGTGAGCGCAGCTTTAGAAAGTAAGCATTAAGTATGTGGACTAAGAATGAACAAAACTAAACAAAATACTCACTAACAAACTCTTTTTTTGTACTGGGGCAAGTTACGAAATTGCTGTGGCCGGTTGCCTAGTATGTTAGGAGTATTTAGGGTGGTTTGTTGGCAACACAAGGAAAACGCAAGGTACTAAAAGATAAACTTTATTGTACCGAAAGATTAGTTTATAGTAGATTTTGAGATCTCTAAAGATGAAGTCAAGATATCAAAAGGAAAACCTAGGGTACCAAAGGGTAGGTTCGAGGCAACAGTTCGTAAACGTGAGATAAACACGAGGTTCAACAAATTCTAACCGACAAAGTAATGAAGTTTTCAAACTGACAACCGACAATTGGACTTCACCGTTCACAACCTCTTCTTAACACATTCTCTGTTCCACACACAATACCGGAAAAGTTTTCGTACCGCTACGAAAAACTACCCGCTTTAGTGTTGGAGAGGAAACTTACCATGGAGTTTTCTAATGCGAAACAGTTGCGTCCCCCCTGTGTTTAACGTCCTTCATCCAGACTCATTATGCTCTTTTCTGAATGCTTTTATTCATACTTGCAGAGAATTAAAGAAGCCAACGTTTTCAAAGTACCTGGGAAGGTTGTCAATCAGTGACGTCACAGTCAGCAGATGTCCTTCATTACCGGAGATATTTTACTATAAAAAATTAAATCGGCACTAACTCCAACAATGACGCTGCATGCTCTGCCAAATCTAAGGCCTAGTTTAAACATTGTGCTTTCACCGCACCGAGCTCAGTTCCATTTGGCGCAGTGTCTGGCACGGTCAAAGCACGGTTGCGTTTTAGACACGGCACCGAGCACCACACCCAACTGCTTTTGGACTAAAATATGTTGGTTGCTCAGGTTTACCGCGCCAAATGCTGGCCTAGTGCTTGATATGTGTGCCAACTTAGACTTCGAGTTGAATTGAAGGTTCAGTGCGTGATAACATACATGACCAGGCATGTCGTTTGAGGGGGATGAGAGCGTTCAATTAGATGCAAACGAGCTCCAGTTTTCATTAAAGTTTATATCTAAACTTATATACAAACTGAAAAATACGTGAAAAAGATGAAAGTGTTTCAGAACACGCGGCTACAAATAATAAACGTAAGATAGGGAATTGACGTACACAAGTATACTGTGTGTGCTAAAGTCTAAAATCATTTTGCTACGTTCATGCATCAAGCAAAACGCCTAGCTCATGCAGGAAGGAACACCGCCAGTCTTTTCGTGAAGAAAGTTTAATGTGGGCCGGCACAAGTCGGCTATTGACAGCCACAAAAATCGAAGTTATCAAAAAGTCGAGATGACAATGACAAAAATCTTCACATACAATTTCGTGTTTGAGGAGCGAATGCCTAAACGAAAGGCATTTTTTTAAACTCTATCGTTTATGAACAAAACACAGTGATTGGTGGAAAACTATTTGACAAACATATTAGCTGACTTAACCCAAACAGCCGACAAAACTGACCCCTCAGTTGACATATGCTCGGCCGTTTTTCCATAACTAGTAACTGTCATCTCTAATTTATTTAAAATCAAAATCGTCAGTGTACGTGTATCTTTAGTGTTTACTGAAAGCCGAATGACCGGCTGTGAAATTTAAAGCAGATCAGTTGGTCCCTCTCGGGTTAGCTAGAAAACCAACTTCGGAGAACCCTCTTATATGTCCAGAATCATCTCAAATATTTTTGGAGGGTCCCCTGCTAATAGAGTATCAAGAAGTAATGAATGGGTTTGATCAACAAAAGTTGATATGGTATGTTTTTCGCCTGTGGGATATAGCGTTTAGCTGACGTTTCGAGCGTTAGCCCTTCGTCGGAGCAGACTGAGGGATTGTGGGGAAATCACTGTTTAAATAGTTGGTAATAAATTCATGCGGATCGAAAAGTCAAGTTTTACCCTTGGTTGAAATTAATAGCACCTTATTGGTTAAGAGTTCAAGAGAGTTCAAGAGTTCAATTTATTATCAATTGTAAAT
>JAOBRG010378598.1:0-11324 GCA_027574985.1 Umimayanthus nakama
TTTTTGTTTTGAAAACACCTGCATTCAATAGTTCTTGTACTTCCAAGCACCATGATGGGTTCTCAACGCTACCCTCTGTGATGCCATCTAACCAGTTTGTTTCCTCGTACAGAGAGTAGTGATGATGACAAGATTGTGCAGTACAAGTGGGAGGAGGTCAAAGGGCCTCTGAATGATAAGAACAAAGTAATCAGCTCCGGTTCAGACTCGCCTATCCTTCAGCTCAAGTCGCTTGTCCCGGGAGTCTATACCTTCAAGTACGTCGCACCACTTCGTTTGTTCTAGAAGCCTTTAAATTGTTGATCTTTACATAAATTGTCTATTATGTTTTTATGTTTTCAAATGTAATGTAGCAACCATGAATTATAACAGCATTTACTAACTTGGGGAGTCTATCGTCCTGCAGATTGACCGTAGTTGACTCTGACGGCGCAACAGACTCCACCACTGCCACTGTTACTGTGAACAATGGTAGGCGAGGTTCTGTACCTTTCATTACCTTAAAAGGCAAAACAGTGATGTTTGTTAAATATTTTCTAACTTTAAAAATTTTGATGGCAAGGATAGAATTGGATTTCCATTCACCGGACCGTATTTCTCTGCGTTGTCACTGTAGTGAAATATTGTTTGATTACATCAAATACGAATTAGCTAAGATATTCCAACAAACAAAGCAGAACTTACGATTTTGAACTTAAGTGTGGGATGACACCGATAAAAATTGATCATAGCGCACCAGACTTGTTTTATCTGCACTTTCACTTTAGTAAAACTGTCTGATCTCGTTAACTAAGAAACTCCCTTTGGCTGAAAAGTTTCGACATACAGGACTAATAGCTTTCAACTAAAGTACAGGATGCAACGGATGGAAATTGATTACAACTCGGGAAACTGGGTTGATCTCCACTGTCACTTCAATAAAATAATGTCATTTCTCATCAAAGAAACTATATGTTTTGTTTAGATCTGTCAACAAACAAATATTTTCACCTAAAGTTCAGGGTGATAAGGGTGAAACTGGATTACGAATCACCAAACCAGATTTCGCTCCACTTTCATTTCAGTAAAATTTTGTCTAGTTAGTTTCATCATAAACGAAACTATGTTTGGTAAGATATCCCAACAAACAATGGAACAAGTGATATTTAGCGCATCTCAGTCGCATTGCAATTCACCAAACTTGAAATTCTGCTCAAGGTGGAGCTACATCTAGTAAACATAGCATTTTGGTTATTAAGATTTGTCAGGTCCGTGGAAGTGACCAAACACGGGCAGACTCGCTAGGGTTGTATAACAACCCGGCTGTATTTCCAATAAATAAACATTAAATTCTATGTTTGTGGGTAACGTTAACACGAGAGCCATTCCACTTTTGCTTAAAAATGTTTTCAAAACGCTGTTTAAGAAACCTTAAGGTTTGAGAGCTTCCAGTTGGAAGTTGTCCATAAGATCTCACACTTTGATCCTTAATGCTGCCAGTTCTTTCCTGTGTATATGCATCATCCACTCTCGCCTCAGTTAAACTAAGTTATAACTTCATCTTTTCTTTTGTTTCACAGAGAAAGACTATCCACCAGTGGCGCGAGCTGGTCATGATGTGGTGCTTACTTTACCGCTGAATTACGTCACACTCTTGGGGAACAGCAGTACGGATGACAAGGTATTGCTTCAAATTTTCTCTTTGTTTAACTCTAGTGTGGCACCTTATCTGATTTAGTATTCAGTATTCATTTATTTGCCATTGATTTACATTGTGATATTTTATATTCTATTTACTGACACTTTAATGGTGAGGATACCTGCAATGGGAAGCCTGTGGCTTATCATCTTGATCCAAGTATATCCACAAATGACATGCTATTACACACTTGCACATACACTTGTTGACTCGCTTGTCTCTCATATGGACACAAACACGTGCACACGAAGAACGTGCACGGTCCCTGAAAGACCTTCGGAAACGTGATGGTTTCCGACCGCCGCGTTCCTTGTATCTAGTGTAAATTTGAAGCAACGTATGTTCCTCCGTTTTTATCATCCCTCGTTTTCTTTTTCTTTGTTGTCTCAGAACAGTAGTAGGCGGGGCAGAAAGCTGCGGTTGATTTGCCTTGTGTTCAGTATGTGTGATTGTGAATCATGTCTTGTTACACCCGTCATAAATGTGCAAGTAGAGTGACAGTTACTGTTAAATCCTTAGGGTGTGGCCAGTTACGAATGGAGCAAGAGCCCCACCAGCCCCCCTGTTGGCGACATGCAGGTCAGTTGCTTAACTGCATATCAACAGCCTACCTTTCCCAAACACCAGTTTGCAGTCATCGTCATTAACGAGTCCATCAGGCCTGAATTGAATTTCAAGGCATACACAACCAACTAGAATTTTTCTAAACGTGTATAAAACATTCATCTAGGTGTTATTAGAAGTCGAGAATTTGCACGTTAATTATATCAACGAAAAGAAATTATACTGTAAGAAAATAGACAATATCAGCGTGTTCCTCTTTTTCAGAGTGCAAAAACTTTTCACCAGTTTTGCTCACAAATGGTCAATTTGTCCTCTGAAAACTTTTTTGTTAGTTTTAGCAGTTCCGTAAAATTATCTGGTGTGCCATAAGTTGAACGTTGTTCACAAAAAATAAGGTCAATTTTTCGAGCCCTGGGTTGCTGAAAAACATTTTTTTTGCTGTTCAAGTGTTTTAACTTTAGCTGGTAATTCACCGCACTGCTCTATTGAACTCTCTGCCCCGTTTTTATTTCTTGCCTTAGCTATAGAGAAACGATGTTCTAAAACAGTTGGTTTTGAATCTGTTGTGATCTTAATTTGTGAAAATTCTTC
Source organism: Umimayanthus nakama (assembly GCA_027574985.1). Taxonomy (NCBI): domain Eukaryota; kingdom Metazoa; phylum Cnidaria; class Anthozoa; order Zoantharia; family Parazoanthidae; genus Umimayanthus; species Umimayanthus nakama. The sequence goes on from JAOBRG010378598.1 coordinate 2,834, forward strand.
GATACGCGTTAACATGTACTCGGTTGATGTCTCGACTAAAGTCAACATGGAATTAGGGCGCGTGTGGTGATTTACTTTATACAGCGTGTATTAATCATGTGTTGTTGTTCAGGGGACCACGACAGCCTTTCTGAAGGTGTCCAACTTGGTGGTGGGTGACTACACGTTCATACTGAAGGTGACTGACGCTCGGGGACAGTCGGACACCACCAAGGTCACCGTGGTGGTGCAGCCAGAAAAAAACGAACCGCCAGTCGCCAAAGCTGGCTCGGATAAGGTGCGCGCCATTGCTGCTATTGCGTTAAAGATAGATTTTAGTAGGAAGAAGAGTTGCAAGTCAAAGCAAGGCAACACAAACTAACCACTGAGGAACTCGTGTTAGCCTTGTTTAACTTACTCATTTGCAAGAAAATAAAAAAAAGACATTTGCATGTACTCAGTCTGTTTTTAGACTATAACATCTTCAGTGGGCTCGCTCCAGGCCAGGCTCCAGGGTTAGTTAGTCTTGGTAGTTTATGTAATAATTTGCACCAAGTGCAGAGTTAGTACTTAATGAAACAGCGTTTGTTTGATGATTTTAGAAATGTAGTTGCAACAACTCTTGCTCCTTGTTTTCAGGATCTTGTGTTCCCTGACGATACAACAACTCTAGATGCTAAGGACAGCCGAGACGACCAGAAAATTGTGAAATACTTGTGGGAACAGATACAGTAAGAAAGCCTTGACATTTTTCATAGAGCTATTTTTGGAATCATTCAATAATTAAGAAAGCACAGACTCTCATCACGTTCTGCGATATAACAAGAACATAACCTTTGAAAAAGCTGCAAGCAAAGCACGCTGATCACTTTGTGTTCCGACCTCAGTGTTGTAAAACGCTTAAAAAGTACTGAAGTTTGGCGAGGTAGTTAGAGACCTTTCGCTCCAGTCCATTTAGTAGTAGTAGTAGGCGTGTTTGCAAGTTTCCTATTGTTTCATTGCCTGTCTACTTGTTTGATTGATTGCTTCCTTGCCTGCCTGCTTTGCTTGCTTTCTTGTAAGCTTTTCTTGCCTTCTTGCTTGCTTGCTTGCTTGCAAGTTTTCCTATTGTCTACGGAAGAACTGTGGAAGCCAGCCAGTCTTTCACAAGTTTCACCTATGAAGACATTTGCTTGCTTGCTATCTATATCTTGCCCTTCTACTTGCATTTTGTTGCTTGCTTACGCGTCTACTTCATTGTTTCTTTGCTTGTCTACTTGCTTGTTTGATTGCCTGACTACGTGTTTAATTGATTGCTTCCTTGCCTACCTGCTTGCTTGCTTGTAAGCTTTTCTTTCCTTCTTGCAAGTTGCATCACCCTCAGAGAAAGCAGTATTTACACTAGCAACATTTCTCGCCTAGGGGTCCAGCTCAGGCGGAAATGGTTGGTGGTAACCGCCGCGTGGTGACGCTGAAGAAGCTCCAGGAGGGACACTATGTGTTCAAACTCACAGTGACGGACCAGAAGGGTCTCTCAGGACACGATGAGGTGGCAGTGAACGTGAAGAAAGGTTAGCAGCACTTGGTCAATAGTTACCACTGTCGTCTTGTAATAGAACTATATACATTTGTAATTTCATTTGTAACGCCAAAACCGATTAGATTTGAGAAATACTTGAGTGAAATTATAGACTTCAAAACACGAAAATTCATAACACAGATGAGGCTCTCCGCCCACAAGCTCCCAATTGAAACCGGTCGCTTTGAAAAGATTTCAATGGAGCAAAGATTATACTCCATATGTAATCGTGGCGAAATAGGAGATGAATTTATTTATTTATTTCGTTGCGATCACACTAACATAACCCTGATTAAAACTGAATTTTAAAGAAAATTAGTCGAGGTAAATTCAATTTTTTCCATGTTTGATCACTCCAGTATTTTTCACAATTTGATATCAATAAAAGATAAAACATTAAATGATTTAAGCAGTAGTTTTGTTTACCAAATTATGAATGTATATGATGATATATTAAAATCATAAGATTTGCAATAAAATAACTGTTACGATACAGTAAATGTTTTTATGGGTGCATGCCCTCTCTGATGTGAACGTTTAAGTTTTCAAAGTGCCAATAATCTTATTATTATCGTAAGAGCAGGTGTTGCTCAGTCGGTTATTACGAGACCAGAAGGGTCTCTCAGCACGTAACGAGGTGGCAGTGAACACGAAGAAAGGAGTAACACTTGATCAGCAATTGTTGTCGTGTAGGAGCAGGCAAATCTCAGTATGATACACGAGACGTTCGATCCTCGAAAGATAACGGTCATGCCGTTAGGGCTTGTTCACCATCGTTTTGCCAAACCAAAACTGTTTCTTGTAATGTATTTATTATGCCCTGGTAAAAAGTTGCTTTGCTTAGAAAACCAGGTACAGTACAGCTCAAGCTATATATGAAAGAAAAGACTTTACCTTCTGGCTGGTAAAGGTGGACGTGGTACCAAGATCAACTGGGGAAAGTCAAAGCAAATTACTTGTGTAGCTGCCTTAAGAAAAACAGCAGCGACAAAGTAAATGTAGTCATTTTACCTCGCCACAGATATTAACACCCCGCCTGTGGCTAGTGCTGGACCTGATATTGTGGTTCACCTTCCCAACCGAGCCGCAGAACTGGATGGCAGTCGGTCAACTGATGACCAGGGTGTGGCGGAGTACCTATGGACCAGGGATCCTAAGAGTCCAGCTGCGGGGGTATGTTGAAACATCAAGTGTGCATTTTTGAGGCCATCATTTTCACAGTTCTTGATTTACGAGATGTTGGTTTAAAACCAAATTGTTCAGTTTTTAAATTGTGTGATTCACGATATGTACCAAGTGTTACAAAACGCATTTTTTAGACATTAGAAACACTTAGTTGACACATAAACACCTTATCCTAAATAGTTGGGGTAAAAGTCATTTTGTTAATGTGAACCTAAGATCCAACCTTAAACCTAACCCTAAACCACCCTTAACTTTGGCCTTGACCGTAAACCTAACCCTAATCCTTACCTTAACTCCAGCCATTTTTCTCATTGACTCATAACTCTTTTGACTCGTCAAACATTTAGTCCTCGCATTTTAGTGTCGACGCGCTGGTGTAAGTTACGTCATGATGAATAGCAAATGACTGAGTTTCCTTCAATCCAACACTTCTTGAAGAGAGAAAAATGTGTGTTTTCGAATTATGTTAATGACTGTCATGACGAAGTCTCGCCAAAACCATTTCATTTTCATATTCATTTTCGCGAGTATCGAGGAAAGTATCGACAGTTGAAGAAGTTTACTGTTTTGAAGTATAAAATCACTGGGTTGATTTCTATGAATAACTTACAGGATGTGATCAACAACAGCGATCACCAGTCAGTTCTGCGTCTGTCCAACTTGGTGGAAGGAATGTACAAATTCAAACTGACTGTCGCTGACAACAAAGGCCTCAAGTCGAGTGATGAGGCCATCATTACCGTGAAAGAAGGTTAGAGACGCTGTTACAGGGCTGTGCTGGAATAATAACCAACGCACAAGAACTTACCTTCTTACGAGTCATTCTGAATAGGATCTTGTTTATCGGGTTCTTAGCGGAAGTAAGGCTGTTTAGGTTCTTATTTTTAAGGAGGTTAAGCTGTTTGGTTCTGGTCAGAATCATACTCATTAAGCCGTTATTTTAACCGCGTCGAAAAAACTTCAAAATCATTCAAAATGTAGGGAAATGTATTTTACGTTTTTTGCAGTTTCTGTTACAATTTTTGCAGTTTGTTTACGATGTTGAAAGTTCTGTTAGACTTACAGAGCTTAGATAGGCAGCTCAATACTTCAAAGATGGTATTATAGTCGGAGTAAAATCAGTTAAGTACATTTTACGCGTACAATGCTTGCTTTTTTAATGCACTTCGTTGGACAAGTTCCCGTCCTTAATTTCAATGTGTATTTTATACTACTTCTACATCTTATCGAATTCCTCTCGTTTAATTGTAAATAGTGTGAGACATGCAGGTTTCAAACGGTTAGTAAAAGGTCGTGGAAAGTTATTGACTTTTCATATACACTTTTAAGGCCCGGAAAAAACAGTGAAATTTGTGAATATGACCAAAGTTCATGGACATTTTTTACAGCTTGTGCTGGGGAAGGATTTTCTTTAGCTGTTGAAGAAATCTGATTTGTTTCAGCACAAAAAACTGTATTCTGTTTCAATGGTTCTCCGAATTAAGCCACTCATTTTCATCTACATATGCTCCCTGCCTTTAGGGAACTTAACGCGGGTGGTCGGTCGGGAACTGCTTATTTAATCGTATTTCTTAAAGTATTTATATTAAAAAAATCAAGGATTTCGGGTTGTAGATTGTTCCAGCCTCGGATAGTACGGGGCCAAAAACTGTATTTGTATGCATCACAGCTGGTGTGTAAGGGCAGGAATTTTAGCGGGTGAGATCGCCTGGTTTTCAATATGGTTTTGTGTTCAATATACAAAGGGATGAGGTTTTGCAGTGTTTAAAGTAGAACGGTGCTTTAACTACTTAATACGGAAGTTACTTTTGTTTTTTAAACATCTTTTGCCGAGCGATGAGGGATTGTGCAATCATACTGTGAAGCTGCTCGTTTAAACCAAGAAAGTTCTTAAGTTCAAACTTTAAGTTTGTGTTTTACCAAGTGGGTTTGTGTTCCAGATGAACATAGTGCCCATCTGGTGGAGCTCTACCTTGACGTGGATATCACGAGGTTTTCGGAAGAAAACAAGGTACGTCGTTAGGTTCGCTGTAGAAAGATTGCACAAGCCTTATTTTCATGTAATAGTTTTCGTAATACTTGCATTTTTTGTTAGTTTTCACTTCTTGTTAAAGTTCAACCCGTGTTTATGTTCTTGCACAGCTGTTTGTATTTGTACAGTTCTTCGTTGTGTATTTTGCAAATCCTCGATGCGCTTACAATCATAAAGTGACTAATAGCTTACAATATTTCTAGTTTAAAAAAATTAACTACATTTATCAATAATAATTCTAATAGTAGCAGTATATAGTAATGATAAATGGTATAAAACGGTATAAAACATGGAAAAATCCTTAATCATTAAAGTTGAAAATATACAAGCTATTGATATAGACCATTAAATGTAAATCGGAAAGCTGTTAAAAAGAAACCTTGATTAGTTATAAGAATGCGTCCTGGAAGAGGTGGGCCTTTGCTGTGGTCTTAAACGAGCTGTATAGTATGACCGACATAAAATGGTTAATTCATTTGTTTGCAACTCTTCTCTGATTTAGGAGCAACTGATTCGTAAACTGGCAGTTATCCTGAATGTGGAAGACCAAGCCATTATCGTAGAGCACATCAAAGAGGCGGGAACTGGTCATAGGTCAGTGACAGAAATTCTCGTTGAACTCCTCCCAACAGAGAATTGTTTCAAGCCTTCAGAATAAAATGTCATTGCGTATTGTCGTACTAATCCTTTATTTTAATGGACTAATACTGTCATTGTGTAATGTTGTAGTAACCCTCTATTAATTGTAAGTAATCCCTTCAATTCCAAGACCAGAAACAACTGTTGTCAGTAGATGCCCCTCACTAGTATCACGTTAAAGTACAAAAAGATCTATACAAATAGACTATAAAGTTAAAGCTACAAGATACTATTATACATGCGGTGCACTCAGTCATACTTGATGTATGTTGTCTTTTTCTGGTCTGTTTGTAGTTTTTTTGTTTGTTTTTATCTGAAGTGTCGTTTGTTTTGCTTTGTTGCAACGTAGAAGGCAACTACTAACGCAACTCGTCCCTTGTATTGCGAGTTTAAGGAAGAAAAACACATCTGATAAAACTGTTCCTTTTTGTTGTTATTTCAGTTGGTGATGACGTTCTGTGTAAGAAGGAAAAAATCATTTGATACATCTGTTCTTTTTTGTTGTGATTTCGGTGTAGTGATGGTGTTCTATGTAAGAAAAAACCCATCTGATACAACTAATCCTTTTGTTGTGATTTCAGTTGGTGGTGATATTCTGTGTATAAGAAAAAGCCCGTCTGTTTTAACTGTTCCTTGTGTTGCGATTTCATTGTGGTGGTGATGTTCTGTGTAAGAGGAAAAACCCATCTGATACAACTATTCCTTGTGTTGTGATTTCAGTGTGGTGGTGATGTTCTACGTAAGAGAAAAGGAGTCACACGACCCTCGAGATGGCCAAGATGTCTCGGAGGTGCTCAAGGAAAAGATTGAGAATGAAGAAGGATTCTTCGAATTCCGAATGTTGAAAGTAGATCCGTACAGTAAGTGCAATTATTTGTATTTTGTATTGTTTTATAGGAACAGTTTTAGCATACTCTTTTGGTAGTTCGATAACGTTATGTGGAGCATATTGGTTTGTCAGAGCTGTAGCTAACATGTGGTCAATCTTCCGTTCGATAACGAGATTGTAACGTTTCTTCGTATATAACAAGGTAACGTTTCATGACATTTGAGTCTTGTTATACAAACCACCAGATTTCGACGGCGTATATTCCCAAGTAATAGTGTAGTTGCTTGGACATTCATGTATAAAGTGTTCGGGTTTTTTTTTTTAATTTACAAAAAACCCTATGTGGCGCTATTTGATATAAGTTCAATAGCGCTATTAAAACCAGAGTGAGCCAATACATTTTTAATGGTAAATGTTCTAATATTGTAGTTAAGCTTTAAATCAGACATTTGTAAAAATAACTCAAGATTGTTAGTCAGTTGGACTAAGGGAGAACAAACAAATGCAACTTATTCAATTCTGATTCAGCTGCCATTTACATTTATTGTTTTTTCACTTTAGTTTGTAGGAATAACTGTTCCGGGCATGGGTACTGCGATCGTCGTACCAAGCTGTGTGTGTGCGAGAGCTTCTGGATGCAGGATATCTTCAAGGCCAGCTTTGGTGTAAAGGAAAGCAATTGCGGTATGTTTGCCAAGCAGTGATGCTTGTACTCCTAAATGATACACAATATTCACAGTGATCACCATCGAGGTCCATCGGTGGTCAGTGTGTTACCAGGATGAAGCTAAGATCGAAAAAAATCTTAATATGTTTTAATGACTTAGCTGGAATGTCTTTGATCGGCAGTTGAGTGGCGAGCGATCACCCACCAATATCTCGATCCCTTACCAAGGCTAGCCGCATTATCTGTTAACTCTGCATTAAACCGTTAAGCTTTTAATTATACCCGAAGCTTGTTCAAAATTTAACATCTTCAAGTGAACCTTTTTCCGCTGAACATCGAATTTAAAGTACTTGCAATTTATCTCATTTGTGAACTTGTGTATTATGTACACCAATTTCTGATCCAGTGTCACTCTTCCAGTTAGTTATAGCACTGTATCTTGCCTATTGCAGACTGGAGCATCCTATACGTGACTGTGATAATATTTGGTATCATTATGGGCGTTGGAGGTGTCATCTGGGGAGTGTGTTTCTGTATGGGCAGGTGAGTGTCTGTGTTATTCAGTGACTGTCCTCACAGCGTAGGTGGCTGTGCCTGAAATGTTGTACATTAATCAAAGATCTGTTAGAACCGATCCCAACTGCAGAATTTTGCATAATTTAGGAATTATACTCAGTTGCAAATTAGTATTCGGTTTTTAGAGCGTCTTGTTATCTCTGTACGACTCAAGTTCACCAGAGTATCAAACTTTTTATTGCAAAGAGATAACTTTATATGGCTATTACTTCAAGGTTAACTGATAATGATTGAAGCAAGTGCAAGCATTGGCTGATATGGGTTGTATGCAAAACGATGTTGCAACGTTAAGATTTTTGCGTTTCTGATAGACACGTTTGCTTTTGTAGATTTTTCTTTCTTGCTATTCTAATTGGTCGTCTTGCCTTTGTCCTGTCTTTTTTCGTTCTGTTTTGTTTAGAACGAAACGAAATAAGTTAAAGACGATCTATAAATCGATTTTCTTCTTCTCTTTTAGTTTTTAAAACGCTGTTAGTGCTTTTGTTTCTTTCGGTCTGTTTTGTAATCGCTTGTTTCCCGGTTACGTGACGTCCTAGTTTGTCGCTCTCTACTCAAGTTACAGGATGGTTTTCGCATGGTAGAGTGACAGTATTTAAACTAGGTTCAACGGGTTTTTGTGCTCTACCCACTTCATTTTATTCATCCTCTTCCAAAAGTTGTAAAAACACGATTCATTTGAAGAATCAACTTACAAAGGAAATTGTTAGAAAGTTAACACCCCCTGGATATCAGGAAGGAGTCTGCAAATCTTCTCTTACTTATCTGTGGAACAGAACACTAACAATTCTGGCGCTACTCAGTTTGTCGGCCCCCTTTGCTGTGGAACTGTGCTGTTGCTTCTCTCGCAGATATCGCCGTAAAAAGGTTGTGTCTGTGGACCCTCCAGCCTTAGAGGAGACACAGTCTTCTTCTCCACCTGGGTATGCTCAATCACCTCGGTGTCTGTTTGTTCAGCATGAAAAACTATCCTCACACAGTCACTTCACCTCACCTCACATCACTTCACTTCACCTCACTTCACTTCAC
>JAOBRG010378609.1:0-11323 GCA_027574985.1 Umimayanthus nakama
GTACCCTCCCATGTGGCCCTCATCACTGACCACAACACCGGGATTACCCTATTGTTACATATTGAGGGTAACACATTGACATCCATACGAGGTACTCTCCCATGTGGCCCTCATCACTGACTACAACATAGGCATTAGCATGCTCCTATCGACAAGTGCGCAAGTTCTTTTAAGTCCCTCGATAGAAAGTTTACAGACTAGATTGTCGGGTTAACGTCCCTGTCCACATGTCTCGTCCTGTCCTGCTAACCTCGAACACACAAGTCTAGAAAATATAAGAATTAATTGAACATGCCGAATTTTCTTTTTCAAACGTTGCTGTGCCATTTGTCCATTCTGGCCATTCTATAGGTGCTGGCCAGTTTAACTGGAAACGCGCATTTTCCCGCCACAACTCTCCCAATTCCCGCGCTTTCAACGACTGGAGCGGAAAACGGAGCTGCTCGTCATCGATGATCAGGGCCATCTTGGACAGAAACATTTCCGCTCCAGTAGGTCAAAGCGCGGGAATGGGGGGAGTTGTGGCTGGTCAGAAACAGTTCTGAAAGTATCAGGTTCCTCTCCGTATGAGAAAAAGAGTCTTGTTCTTGACGCTCAATACTGGCAAAAAACCGGTATTTCAGAGCCCTTCAGCTTTTTTGGAAAAAAAATTCCATTTTTTAAAATCTAATTCCCTATTTACAATTGCTAAGGCGTGTAAAAATGCTGCACTGAGCGAAGGTGTGGGCAAGTAGGAGTAGAAGCAAACAGAATAAGCCAGTTTTGAATTTCAGAAATACATGCGCACGTAGGGATAAAATGAAATATTCATGAAACTTAAAAAGGAACGATGATTTCTTATCCCGCTTCATTACGTTCCTTTGTTAAAATTTCATGAATTTTACATTTTATCCCGACGAGCGCATGTATTTCTGAAATTCGGAACTGGCTTATTTCTTTTAAAATCACATAAACATACACCAATTCGTCCTCTTCCAGTGTACTGAATAATTTTCCCAAAAATATGTAACTTCATTAAGCTCAATCTTTTAACTAAATTCCAAGCATCTTTAGTTTTCTAGTTATTATTGGAAGTTGGCCCCCTCTAGTATTAGTATTTCATTTCGGACATTTCCAATGACATGTGATCTCATGGTACAATAAAGAGGTTGAAATGCTAGTTAAGTTAAAATGTACTAACTGTAATATAGTGTTTTATCACACCAGTTATCGACTTAGCACCTAAAAATATAAAACAACGATCAAATGGATCCTTTTGCCGACTGGAGGCGAAAGCAAAGCAATAGCACGCTGGATGTCCCTTACAAGGCTTGTCTCCGTATTAACCTACGCATAACAGGAATATGTAGGGGAGGAGCTGACGGACCACAACACCGGCATTAGCCTACTCTTATCGGTAAGTGTGTGGGCTCTTTTAATTCCCCGATATAACGTCGAGAGACTAGCCCAACGGATTAACTTCCTTGTCCACGGACAGTGTGGCGAAAGAAGGTTGCCCAAAGTTTAACCCTTGACCAAGCCGGGAAATGAACCCGGGACCTTCTGGTTGGCAGTCAGAGATCTAACCAACTGTGCCAACCTCGTACTAGGTCCACTAGAATTGCCACAAGTCGACTCGCACCTAATTTGCGTTTCGTTGGTGCGAAAAACATGACAGCCTGCCAGGTCGAATGACAAGAAAGCGGAACGGCCTTTAATAATGACATGCAAAACTCCTGTCTTGTTCCCAGCCGTCACAGATTGGATTGAGGAAGAATATGATATGGGGAAGATTGGGCCGAGAAGGAAAAGGGAGGGGCGAAAAGAATGATTGGAAGGGAAAGGAGAAAAGTGTCTCTCTCCACTCTCGTCTTCCCATCATTCCTTTCGCCCCTCCTTTTCTCTCTCGCCTCAATCTCCTCTCCCAATCATTAACCCACGAAAAGCAAACAGAGACGGCTGGGAACGAGCCAGGCAAAACTCCACACGCACGGACTTGTTGTGGTATTTTCTTCATAGAAGCAAGTACCAATCAAGGGATTTGCAGTGGAAATCACTTAATACTCCAACAAAATCTGTTTCTCAAGTTCACATTTCTCCTAAATCAAAACAAACAGTCTGTGTAATCTGTCTTTAAAATATAATATTTAAACCTGACAAACGACGGAAATCGTTTACAGCCGATGAAACCAAAGACAAAGCGCGTGTGGAGATGCAAATTTTGATCGAAGCGTTTGAAGAATCTTTAACAGCCACGTCCAATTTCATGTAGAAAATACGCAGATAAGACTGCAACATTGGTGAAGGAAATACGACTTATTAGGCTCGTTTGCTTGGTCGGTACGGCAAGTTATGGAACAAGTTTTTTCCTTCCTTTTATGGCCCAAGCGCGAAGCGCGCGGTTCATGAAAACAAGGAAGGAAAAAACGAGGATCCATAACTTACCGTACGGACCCGGCAAACGAGCATAATAAGATGTTTATTTTATAGCTTTAATGATTGTTCCGGTTTTGAAAAGGTGATCGAGAGCTATAGTTCCATACGGCTAGTTTTGGACCTGGAATTGACCAATCACAGCGCGCGAAACCAGTCAGCCATATAATAAATTGCAAATATTGGCAAGATGTAGTGAAGGACATAAAACTACCGACACACAGGGTCAACTACACTCAAACAACGCCATGGCCAGTTCATTCAGAGGCAAGCCGATTCAAGGACATCTAGCTAACTCCAGCTGGCGCTGGTTATCCCTGATTTCTTCGTAGTGAAGTATTGTTGCTCCAAAAGGAATCGTTTCTTGTGCCTCTTATGAATGCTTGTCCAAAACAAATACTATGAAATAAGTAAAGGGAAACGATTTCTAAAACTCTTGATTATTTGAGGTAAAATACTCGCAAATGTTCATCGCGCGTGACGCAAATTTGTGTTGCTTGATTAACTGACATGTAGAAAATAACCGATTCTGATTGGTCAGTCCATGATTACGTCACCGGGGCAATTTTTGGTTCGCTGCAAGTGGTACAAAGTCGACTCGTCCTTCGCTACCTCGCGCCTTCAGCACTCGGTTTATTTTTATCCCGGCCTTGTGCTATCGGCGCTCATTATCTTAGAAACATTCAGAAAAAAAACATATGCGAGTCGACTTTAGGCAATACTAACCTAGCACACTAAGTGAAGCCCCAAGAAGCAAGTAACGAGATTTTTTACCACATTTTATTGAATAATCTGAGCCGCCTACATATGGCAGCCGAGTTAACTTAATGTACAACACTGAAGTAAACTCTCAAACCTGGGATAAACATAACTGAGGAAAGCGTATGCCAGTTAGATAACAAAGTAAAAGACAAAAGCAAACTAGTTTGGATTAGTAATAGTTGCTGGTTTTAGTTTTCTTTTCTAGCAGATGTATAATCCGTGACTGAAGACGTAAGATCAACGCTGGACAACCATGAGCATCCTAATGGCTACATGCAAAATGGAAAACGCTACCTCATGTCTACGGCTGTTGTTCTCACTAAAAATAACACCTCAGGAAAGACGCAACCCCAGTCTGTTCAGCCTCGACTTGGTGGTTTGGACACCATATTGATTACCGTGTTAAGCTACTATATGGAGAAGCCGCTGTGCAACAATAAAAAATTTTTTAGTGATTATTGTTATTATCTGGTCGCATGTAAGTTTTCTTTGTTAATTGGATTTCTTACTCCGCCATACGCCCAGGCGATTTGGCGACGTCATTTCTCGTCTAAAAGAACCAATCAGAGCAGAGCAGAAAATATGTGCCAGCCTTGGTCGACTCAAGTGCCATCAAAACGAAGAGTTGGTGCGAGGATCTGGAACAGCATTCCCAAGGATGTACGCTTATATCCAAAGCAAAATTTTAAAAAAGTAATCCACCAAAAACTACTTGATATTTTAGTATGGAAGGATAAATATGTCAGTACGTCAACTTTTTAAATTGATATTTTTCCTAGGGTTTCTTTTTTTTGTTTCTTTTTTGTTTTGTTTTTTTGGGGCTTTTTGTGTTTTTCTCCCCTTCTTCTTGCCTCGTTCACTTCTGTCGTTCTTTTTTGTCCTTAACAGAGAGTTTTCAATTTTCAATCTCAACCCAAAGGACTATCAAAATAAATAACCCAAAAATATAATATCGAAGCCTGCCTCGACTAGCTCTGCTATTTCTGCAGGTTGCGATTATCTTGTAAAAAAATGATACGAATAAAGTTGTTGTTGTTGATCGGTTGTGGTGCTTTTTGCGAAAGAAAATCTGCAAAATTACACCACAAATCGTTTCGAAAAATTTGTAAAAACACAATACCAAGGGAAAACATCTATCTGCATGACTGATTTCTTTTGTGACGCTGAAACTACAAAATAATTACTAAAAATGGTATGAAAGCGATCCTGTTCATGCCTCGCCATTCACACAAATTGTTCGCTTCGTCCATACTCTCCCAAGGTAAAAATTGAGTTTTTCTTCAATTCCAGCGCACACACGGACTGCAAAACATGCTTGATGTTGCGTAGGAAGTCTGGACAACAAGTTTAGACATGTAAGCCGACAGTCGGGTGGTCCTTCACGATAAGAAATTGCTCATGTGGATTGATATCGGCGGTATTGCAATGTGTCGTGAAGGCAGATCAGAGCCCTTTGCCCACAGCACCATCGAGGAAGGGAATCTTGGAAGACAAGCAGAGAAGAAGTTTACTGTCAGGGCGTTTGCCAGAAATGAACTGGAGGCTAACTCGGTGCGTGCTTTGATTTGGTTCTCGGTTTCGGTGGCAGACAGGTTTCCTTTCAACGACAGCGAACAAACTATCTTCCTGGTCATTCCTGCAATCGTTTGCCTTACCCGACATTGTTACAAGCAAAACACAGGCAAATCATAATAAACACAAACAATTTTGGTGACCGAGGTTAAAGTGGCAAATTAGAATGTAAGAATAAATAAAATATACAAGTCTGTTGTGTTGGCTTTCCCATGCCATGGTCTAAAACTCCCGCCAAACGGGGAGTGCGCGCAGCAAACATGCGGGAAAGTTGTCTCACCGCCATCGCTTAAGGTTACCGTTCATGTTGGAACGGATCAAAACTTCGAAATTGAGATTTTCCCAGATTATGAATATACATGAAATGAACCTTCCAGTAAAAAAATATTTTTCAGTACGTCTAATAGTTTGCGAGTCATGACGAGCGAAAGTTTTCACCTGAAGTAAAATTGTATGGCGCGCAGTTTACTTTAGGAGTAAATTTCTCGAGACAAGTTTTGGCTCAAACTACAAAAATGTGAAGGATCAATGCTCCCTCAATTTTTAGTGTCATGCCGTCAAATTTGGCAAGTTGATAAATTAGTAGCCGAAGACAAAAACGGTCCTGCCGTTTTTTGAAATTCCGCTTCAATTATTTTTTACGACTCAAACAGTGTAGTTTTGTATGCTGCAAATGGGGAGTTTCCTTTAATTTCCTGCGGAAAATTAAATACAACTTCAATCAAAAATCGCCAGGACGGAATTAGAGTAAAAATTGTGCTTAATCTCACAAACTAAAAATGGTCGAAATTGAAACTGACAGCAGCGTTGACGTCTAGAAATGAAATAAACAGTTCGAGTTATGATGCTCGCATTCTTTTATAAAACAAAATTTTTAAACAATGTTTTCATCATCACATGGATAATTTTATAAGCTTTCCATTGATATATAGGTTTGTGGGTGTCCGATGCGTATCAACGGAGTTACATACGGAAAACTAAAAACACCGCTCAAGGTGAACAGTAACCTTAAGACAAAAACTCACTCGAGTTCAAACAGTTATTTTAATTTACGTATCCTTGTTCAGCAGTGCGCTACAAGCAGTAAAGAATAACTCAATAGTGTACGTTCTCACAGATGTGACAGGCAAGCTGGATGTCTGCGATTTTATCAGTTTTTCACTGCTTTGAGGCAACCAGTGACTGAGTTTGAATCTGGCGATCGACGGTCACAAACTCGCATGTTGTTCTGTTGGAAATCGGTCGAAATTTTAGTTGTTAATTCCTCTTCAGCCTCGTTTTTATCCCCCTTACCAGCCAGGAAAGAAAACCAAAAACTTGGTAACTTCAGTATAGCACCGTTGCTCGAGATTCAAGCCCCGATTCACAACTCAAGGCTACCGGATTGAAATTAATTGTGTGACAACCATTTTTATAGATCACTTGGAGTTGAGTGGGCCCGCAGTGGCTAATGGTATGCGGAATTAAAATATTTCCACGTCCCTCTCAAAAAGACGCCACCCGATCACCTAGTCCGCTTTGTGTTTTTTCTTAAGGAAAAAAATAAAGCAGTTCAACGATTTGTGATATGAATTTGATATAAAACTTGATAATTCGACGTCAGTAACGGTCTAGGTCTATTTGCTAACCTTCACCTCCAGTATGTAGTCATATAACAAGCGTTATTTGACAACAAGATGTAAAAAACAATCTTACGTACAAAATTGGAGCAAAATTATATAAGATCTAGCTTCGGATTAGCAAGGAGCGTTCTTTTAGCTACACATTAAATCACAATTATAAGATTAGTATTTTAAATTCAACAACAATTACAAGTTCTTTTAAGGTTCAACGCGATTCAATATTTTTCTTACAAGCGTTTCCAAGAATCCCACTTATACAAAAAGCTGTGATGTACTTGATTATGCATGTAAGTAGATCATAGGAAGCCAAACTAAATAAAATATGACAAACATGGACTTTCTTTCGTTTCTGTCCCCTCGAGTTTATATTCGTGTTGGGCCGTCATTTCAGTAATTTTCATCAATATTTCTTACAAACTTGGCCTCCCTTTGAATAGACATAACACGTTGATCTGTTATAAATTCTACTGATCCTAAAACTACAACTCTCAGATACAATACTGAAACAGTTAGGGGTTGTTTCTTCACGACAAATTTCATTCTTGGTTAGGCTCGCAATAAGGGACGAGAAAATAGTACTAAATACTATTTCACTTTGTTTCGAGGATTGCGAACAGTGAGGTACGTATGGGTGACGTCATAGCCTTTGCCGCTGCCCACAGTACATGTGTATTTCCCTTCGTCCTTCTTCGTCACGTTCACTACGTTCAGCTTGAAAACATATGGAGCAAATTTTCATTGGTACTTCTGTTGACTGTGGTCGTAGCTGTTTTGTTTAAGGACTTCATAGCTGCTGCGACAGTTAAAAACTCCAGAATTTCCCGCTTGCTGACCTGGCTTGGAATACCATTTCAGCCACTGAAACTGAGGAACAGAATCTGACAGGGCCGAACACACCAGGGTGACATTCTCTCCTTGGGAAACTGTCATATTGGCAATTGGCTGAAGAACGGGTCGCATTCGTTTGTTTTCTGCAAAGGCAAAATAATCAGAAGTTCTCATCACAGGGGGACCAACTGTATATACAAACCAAAGAAAATACCGGCGTAACAAATGCTTCAAATTAAAAAATTTCAACTACATTTATGTTGCATTCTTAGCTTGTTTGATTTTTAAGAGAAAGAAAAACATCAGGTCGCTGTATTGGATTTTGTTGTATGGTTTTAAAAGTATAACTTCATAACAGTAATATAAAGCAACTTCACGTTGTGTTACACATACTGCCTTCAAGGCTCAAAGTTACAGAAGCAGATTCAGCAAAACAACATGTTTAGTAACAAATTTATGCACAATTAATCTTTAATGGAGAAACTAATCTTTTAGATACATCTAAAAAACATTTTGCACAACCAACTACATGTTTACTCATAAACAAAACTATACTAAAAGAATGAACCAGCTTTTGATGCTCATTGCCACGTTTGCAAGAATGTCAAGGAACAACACAGAACACAGTTGTCGACAAAATGAAGACCGGGTTCGATATACGTCTTAACGCATTCCAAGGATGGAAAATGGAGAGTAGAAAGTACTGGTACAAACGAATTTCGCGTTTCTATTAAACGTTACTCACATTTACCAAGCTTCCCACCCACATCCCGCTAGTTACATTTCTCAACCTACAACTTACCCACGTTTGGAGGGTCCAAAACAATGACGTACGTGTGGGTGACGTCATACTCCAGGCTGTTGCCAACAAGACACGTGTACTTACCATCGTCCTTCTTCGTCACGTTTACCAAGGTCAGCCACACGCTATGTGGAACAAATCGTCTGTGGGTCTTTGTCTTTAACAAGTGCTGATTGTTGCTTTGATCTATGATTTTGTATTTCTTGCTGATTTTCATTTTTCCAGAGTCAGCAATTGGCTTGGAATACCATTTCAGCCACTGAAAATGAGGAACAGAGTCTGACAGGGCTAAACACACCAAGGTGACATTCTCTCCTTGGAAAACTGTTGTATTGGCAATCGGCTGGAGGATGGGTCGTGCTCGAATTCTTTCTGTAACACCGAAAAAAAGAACTTGCATCTTAGATTACCAAAGAGAGTTGGGTAGTAGAACATACCTTAAGCATCAAACAGTTTGTATTTAGCTAAATGCTCCGTTCGCAACCTTGAAAAATCCTAAATAAAGGAAGGGTTTTTTGTTCCTAAACAAAATCCCAAACGTGCTCTGATCCGTGATATTTAGTTACATTTCATGTACGTTGCAATCAATAAGATTTCCTTAAGTGCTGGAAGCTCCTAATAAGGTTATAGCTAAATCTGTACCTTGAACGTCCACTGTATAAGTGTGTTTTATCCAGCCGTAGGAATTACTAACGTTGCACGTGTATTTTCCGCTGTCACGGGGTACAGCATCCTTCAAAGTCAATATGTGCTTTTGGGGGTCTTTCTCCAAAGGTTGTCCTCTTCTTTCATTGAAAACTCTTCCGTTTTTATACCACACAATGGTAGGATTTGTTTTTCCGATGGCTGAACAATCCATTCTAACACTGTTGCCAACTGGCACAACAATCCTCGTTTTCTTCGTTTTTTTGAAAACCAGAAACCGAGGTGGAGCTGTAAAGAGAGAGGAACTTGTTAGCTTTTCGATTTTTTTTCCTAGATATCACTTTGACAACAGATGACATTGAAGACATTCGTTTCAGTGTTCTTAATTTTTTAAGTTATTATGCGTTATTTTCGATTGGAGTCAGTGTCCTCTATTTGTAGCGAATAAAGTTATTAGTTTTATAGTAACAAAATAGTTATTCTCGAGTTACTAGTAACGGCATTATGACTCGGTTTTCATTAACATCTTTTTATAGAGCCGGGCTGTCTGCCTTTGCATCAAGAATAAGGATTCCATAATCAAATCATCAAAGATAGAACATTTCACCTAGTTTTACAGATTATTCTTGTTTGTTTTGCTTTTGTGTATAGAAAAATGCCAGGTTGCAGTGTTGGATTTCATAATAGTTGTAAGAGTCAGTACAACTCTTTAAAAGTGCAAAGAAGTTCAACACAGCAACCCGAATTTTTGTTACGCATACTGGCTCAAAGGATCAAACAATTACATGTCTACTGATCAATAAAATTGCTGTACAACACGCAATGTTTCTATAGATCGTTGCCATATTTATGGTATGTAACACCTACCTAACTTTCTCGAGCATGAATTGAAGGCGGTGTTCTTTGCCCTGTGATCTGCATAAAATTCATCGTTTCCCTTAGATAAGCTAATGCATGTTCAGCTGCTCAAAGCTGATACAATAGTACAAGGAATTTTTTGTTGCTTTGATTGATCAGACACACTCTGAGCCAGTCAGTGACTGGATTTGTTAGTGCCATCGCTTGTAAAACGTAGCATAAGTAGTTCTTTCGTGCGCACTTGTTTTCTGCTGTAGTTCCGTTAACAGGTTGGGATACACCCTGACCGTCCCTTTTAGTGAAAAGTTGTAGCTACAGTTCGGAAAATTGCCAGTTAAGCTAACAGAAGCGTAAAAAGATAAAGATTTTGGGATATAAACACTGAAATTGAAGGACACCTAATACAAAACTACTACTACTTCTGAGTCGAGTCATTTCGCCGACCTGTATTGGTGGAACAACAAAAGATCATTTTGGATGTTCCCTGTAAAGCTAAGCCAACAACATTAAGAAACTAAGCTCTACCTGAAAAACATGCAAGCTGTTGATAAACAGTTGTTCACCATTTGTGAGAATATCATAGGAACCGGACGGAGAACTTGAAAAACCCAAAAGACCGGGTTTCAGGTAATTCCTATTGCATTCCAACGAAAACAATAAGAGAGAAGCAAAGTTTTTGGTCAACAAGCAAAGGTAATCGCGTTTCTTTAAAACGAATATCATGTTTGAGATGCTTCCCTTTTACACCGTCACCCTCTCTCCCCCACCCCAACGTTTCACAACCTAAAACGTATCCACGTTTGAAGCATCTCGAACAATGACGTACGTGTGGGTGACGTCATAACCCACGCTGTTACCAACAAGGCACGTGTATTTCCCTTCGTCCTTCTTCGTCACCCCCACCAAGGTCAGTCGCACGCCATGTGGACGGAATGCTCTTTTTGTCTTCGCCGGAACCCGCCGGAACCCGCCGGAACAAATTGTGAGAAAGGGAGGATATCATTTTTTTCTTAAATTGGGTTTTTTTCTAACCTAAGCACCCTTTTCTATCTTATATATGCCACAATGTTGTAATGCTGCTGAATGTGGGTCATGTTTTTGCGATGACAAATGACTGGGTGTAGTCCATCTTGTTAGGTTTATATTTCAGTTTAACTCTACTATATTAAGATTAATTTTATAGTTCCCTGGAAACTGGAAGAGCTGTATTTTTTGAAAAAAATTTTAACTTTTGTTTAACCGTATCTGAGTGTGCGCTGTAGGTTATTCTCATTATATTACATTGAAAGCGGTTTTCTGTTTTGGTATTTTTGTCATATGTTTACAAAAGTTTTTGTTATAATGCAATTATGGAAAAAAAGCAGATATGCAGAAGTCTTTTGTGTGTTATTCATAATTTTTTAGTTTCTGTTTTGCGTATTATGAAGGCACATGATGTAAAATTATCCGATTTGTAAAATATTTGTCAAGAAGCCGCTTTGGCATTAGCTACCGTGAATAGCTTTACGGTGTTTCTTTCTTATTCAAATTCATGTTCTCTCATGAGGATAGTAGAACAACTTGCACAAATTGTACTGTAGGTGTGGTGGCATTTGGTAGTACAAACTAGCTTGATTATACGAGGCATAGTGCCAATATCCTAATGGAATGCCAATATCAAAGCTTTTGGAAACAAACAAAACTTAAAAGGTTCAGCAAAAAGCTTTACTGGACTTTTTGAAGCTGTCGATATTTTTTAAACACATGATATATAGAGGATATTACACGGTTTCCAAAAGATATGGATTTTATCTTCGAGTGGCCAAAATATCTCACGAGTTGA
>JAOBRG010378620.1:0-11323 GCA_027574985.1 Umimayanthus nakama
ACTAACAGATATATCAAAACTATCTTATTGATTGCTGGTTCCACTTTTGTACCTTATCTACTAACAGTCATGCATCAGTCAACTATTAAACTTCATGACCTCTGGACAAATTTGTAAAGCTTGCTAGAAAACAAAAAAAAAACACTACAAAAACTGCAACAATATACAATACTGACAAAACGTCAGTATTCATTTAAATTGGGGGTAAATGCACTGAAGGCTATTTCCAGGATGGAACAAAATAGCAGTGAATCATTCACACACACTCTGTTTATGTTATAGTGTCAATAAACTAAGGTAACATCACATCAAATAACTTTGTTACCTTGGTTGTTGGCATTCTGTTTCACACAAGTTTAAAACTAATGTACACCTAGCTTATGTCTGTCCACCTTCAAAACTATTCTACAACTTTTAGAACCAATAATTGGACCTACTATCACTGACATACAGTAGTTTAACTGTTATCAAACACTGATTTTAATTTTGCACAAACATTTGATATTGCAACCTTTTACAGTGTAGTTTGAAGCTTTGATCTTATGTCGTCACTCAAAGAAACTGTATATCTGAAGACAATTTACTGTAACTAGATACAATTTACAGATGATTGTTGCTAGAAAAAGGCTGTCCTAGATATCGGAAAGCAGGGCTTAGTCACAAATAAGAATTGATCGATGGTTGACTAGAATAACTCCAGAGTGGCATAAATGAACAGGGTTGCATTGTAATCAAAATAGTGATAATCCAAGATACTAACGAACAAAACCTTTGATTGGCAAACTATCTAGAATGTGAATGTTTTGAATACAATTTTGCACCAAGGAGATCTTCAAGCTACAGCAAGTTTAGTCAGCATCTTCATGGGAGCGAGATCTCTCCCTGACTGGTGTCCTGGATCTGGAGCGGGACCTGGATGGCGACCGCTGTCGTACAGGTGAGCGGGAGTCACTCCTTGACCTTGGGAGAGACAACATACATTGTGACTCCAAAAATCAGACAAAATCATGAGAAGATAACATTGTTCCAAGGACCAGTAAAGCGTTTCACTAGTTACTAAATGTATTTTCCCAATTTTTTCTCTACTGTACCTTTGGCGCCGCCTTGGTGATCTTGATCGAGACCGAGACCTTGAGTGGGAGTGGCCTCTACCACCACCACCACCACCACCACTACTGTTCCTGTCATGTCCATCATCCTACAAACAAGAAGAGTTAGGATGGAGACACTGCACAGCAGTATATATATATATGACACTAGTATTAACCAAACAGGTGGATAGCACTTTTCGCGTGCTCTGATTGGTTCATCAGACATGGTGTATCCTAGGATTTTCAACTCCAGACAAAATTTTCAAAATGGTGGCTCATTTAGCCACTGTCACAGAAGAGAAAATTTGTCAAATGAATGAGGAAGCCACTCCTGCAAACACAAAATCCACCTGTTTGGTTAATACTAAAATAACTATCCCCCTCAGTGTCGGTACCTAGTGAAAAATATTCACCTCACTGCTTCGCGGCTCAGTAGAATATATTTCACTATTCACCTCCACTTCTGGGGCTAGTTATTAAATATCGCAAGTCTCACAGACAAATTAACAACTATTCTCTAAGAGTAAGGTGAATATTCTAAAAGCCACTGTACTCCAGTATTGAAGAGAATAATTGTGTTATCATACTATACCAGCTCAGGGACAACACAATACATTCCAGAAAAGTACATGTAGACATTGCTGTATTCCCTTCTCTTTTGCTACTTCACAATTGGAGTCTTTCACTCTGTGAACTACCCACCTCCTTTGGGGTGAACCTTAACAAGCCAGAGACAGCAAGCCAAAGAGATTGCTTAAAATACCAAGGCAACACCACCTAGTTTGATTGATCATCTGATCATTTGTTGCTATAATCCACGAATCATCAAAACCAGGACAATCTTGTGTATTGCTGTTACAATAAAAAATGGTTACTATATTTTTTTACAAACCTCAAAAATTCTAATTCTCTTTCCTCCCAGTTCAGTGTCATCCAACTTCTTGATTACATTCTTCATGTCATCCCTGGAAGCAAACTCTACAACACTGTAAAGGAAAATGTAACAGGGGGCATAAGTAAAACAATTAAACATAACTACAATACTACAATAAGTAGACTCCCCCTCCCAAAAGCAACAGTCACCAACAAAGCTAAAATAGTCTCAAATATAAATGTTGGCAATGAAACATAGTATAGGGAAAATATTGGTGGGAGAGATGTAAATACAGGCTAGTAGTTGCAGTTAGGCTGATGGAAGTTAATTTTCTGGTTCGCATCAGTGCTTGCATGGATTTTTTTTGCAGCCTCAAAACATTTTCGTAGTTCATTGCAGATTTCTCCCCCCCCCCAAAAAAAAGAGCACCCATAAGTGAGCAGACTGCCATTTGACCATGTTAAGTGTTCGAATGGTTTCTTTAAATTTTCTTTCTCCATTTCTGGACAGTTTCGATTGGACGGAAATTTGCATGATTCTTTGAAGTTGTGGATCGACGTTCCGAGTAATAAATTTCAGACTTCTTCCCGTCAAAAAATAAATGACAAAAGATGAAAGTTGATGAAAATCTTGCACTGAATTGTTTTTTGGCTGGTGCAAACCAGAAATTCTGCTTCCACTAGCCTTACCATAATTTAACAGAATTGGGGGTTACAAGATGATAAATCAGAACTAGTTCAAGTTAAGAGGTTTATTAAGGGCTGGAGAACATGCTTGAGTTTGAGCAACTGATTAAATAGGCTTTGCAAATCATGCTAGCAAACATAGCTTGTCACTACTAGTTCAGTATCTTTCAAAACTAGCAATCATTTGGTGGAAGAACATACTGTAACAGTTGGCAGTTAGACTGTTACAGATCTGCAGTGATTGAAAATATACAATGTTTTGTTGTCTTCAGCTAGACTTGGCTTATTTTCAACACAAAAATTGTACTGAAAAGGAAAACTTACCCTTCACCAACTCTCTGCTTGTGAGCATCTGCAAAAGTGACCCTCCCCTCTTTACGAAGATAATCTTTTAGATCCTTCAAAGTGTAAAACAAAGTAAAAAAAGTCAGCAACATTTATGATTTAAAAAAACATTCTGTTTTAAATCAAGGTAACTGCAAGAAAGTGATCCATGTATTACTTCTGGTCTCACTAATTCACAATTACTAAAAATAATACCACTCAAATACTTCCTACTTCAAGGAAATTTAAGGATTTCATTTTGTTTACATCTTGGATTTTATACCTGGGTGAGCAAAATTGAACAAGCAAAGTTGTATCACTATAAATGTGATTATTTGCCGATATTATATTCTTTCACTCTAAAAAGCAATCAGAGTTTTGCTCTGACAGTGTCTTGAACAAAAAACTATAAACATGGGAACAGTGACTGTTCTTCCATCTTACCTTGTCAAAGTACCCTTTTATTCTCACAATTCACCGATAAGCCATCACTGGCAATTTAGATTATCCTTCCTTCACTTCACCGAGCGACTGACTCTATGCCCAAATTCTCATCAAAAGATAGCATGATCATGTTACTTCCATTCACAGCAACTCAGAGATTTGCAAGGAGAGCCTTCACAGATAGAAGTGACCCACAATGCTTTGCAAGAACAGCCTCTCACTGTGACTTAGCGCAAACGCCGAACTTCCGATTCTACGGACTAATTCACTAGCAAGCATTATGCTTTACCTGCCCTGTTAGAATGAAAATAAACAAACTTGGTAACTAAGTCTTCTTCTCATTAAGAACTAACATGCAATAAAAAATTACTAAATTCTTTTCAGAGTTGTGTGTGTGTGCTTTTCATGTACTGCTCGTACAAAACTTTCCTTCTACACTGAAGCTGGCTGTTTTAAATAATGTACCAGTTTTACTCAATGATCAGCTAGAAATTTTTTGAAGATGTTCAGTGTAAGTGTGAGCATGCATGTTTATAATTGTGTTTATGCAGGGTGTGAATTAAAGGCCTTCAAATGATGAAAAGTTGGGAAAAAACAGCAGACTTGCAGGTCAAAGCTAATAGCCAACAAATTGCAAATAGTAACTTAAATGGAAGTAATAATTCTTATCTTCCACAGCATAATATAAACTTTTGCAGCCCAGGCATTACACTTAATTCTTGCCTTGCTGTGTGTGTATGAGATTGTGGGTGTGGTTTGGCATAAGACCAAAAAAACAACACCCAAGTTTCTGTCTACACTTGGGTTTTCTCTCAAACCACAACATTTGACCTCAAAAAACAAAATTTATTTCCAACTGTGCACTTGGTTCTCAAGCAAGGTTAAATTTTATTTCTAAAATTAATCACAAAAAACAATGTTAGTTACTACATGTACAGGTATGTACTTTTGAAAATAAAGTGACTGTCTTTAACCCTAGAATTACTATCATGGTACAATTACAAGTGAAAGAAAAAAATAACATTAAGTTTTAACACGCAAGTTTATGTTACTGTAACCACAGAATTGCTTTAGTTCAACTTCTTGCCAAGTACAAAAAAGGCATTTGGTTGCAACAAGTTGACATTATTTTTATAGTACTTTTCACAGAAAGTGCATTCTACATGTATCACAGTTCCAGCAAATCTCAAAACAGGAATTCTTTGTCAAAACTATTCACCTGCCAACTGGTACGACTGGACAAGTTCTCAACTATTACTCTGTGATCGGTTCTAATTGGGGGACCAAATCTTCCACCACCCCTGCAGATAAAAAAAAGAATCAAACATCTCAACAATGGCTCTCAACAGAAAGACTAAAGACGATGTACAGTAGTCTCAGATAAGAACATCACGTCAGTTTTTTGCTATTTATAATATTATTACTAATTTTTTTAGAACGTTTGAAGATACTAAGAAATTTAGGAGACAGTTCTTAGTTTTTGATTTTTGGGTAGATTTTGATTCTTGTCTTCTGGCCAGCTCCTGTCAACAGTTAACTCATTAATTCACACTTGACTGTGTAAACTTGTTAATACTGTCACACTTGAGGCTGAGCTACATTCATAACCTGTGCATTGCCACTACAGGGGAAGTTACCACAAGACCATGACTGTGTGAAGTCTTTAATAAGCACTTTGTTTGTTGCTAATTAGA
The DNA here is from genome assembly GCA_027574985.1 of Umimayanthus nakama. Lineage (NCBI taxonomy): Eukaryota > Metazoa > Cnidaria > Anthozoa > Zoantharia > Parazoanthidae > Umimayanthus > Umimayanthus nakama. Next base: position 5,114 of record JAOBRG010378620.1, read on the forward strand.
CAGCAACTAGAAGGCAAGGGGGTCTTGATCCCACATTCCCATTCCTTTTTTATGCATGCAACTTTCTCTTCATATCACAATTCACCTTCATCCCATGTCAAATTCTGGTGGGTCTCACTTTCCAGGAGCAATTAAACTTCACAATGTTTTTTAGCGAGATCCCAGATCCCAAGAACACCCTTCTGACTAAATGACTTGCTGTTGTATCAATTATTCATTTTGTTATTTCTATACCTTACAACTATTTTCAAGGATGTGGATTGAAAAATTTCTCATTATAGGATTCATAACTTCCGAGATATTTTAAGATATTTTTGGAAAACACTATTTTGTAGATATTTAGAAATGTTTGGAGACATATAGAGTTTTCTTCGAGAATTTTTCAAAAGATATTTAGATCAAACTTGGGGATATATATTTTATCTTGGCTTACATGTACTATACATACAGGTGATTAGAATTTAACTGTAAAAACCTGTCATTAAATCGGCCTCTGCCACCACCACCAAATCTTCCTCCTCCTCCTCCTCCATATCCTCCACCGCCATACCGTCCACCGCCACCACCGCCGCCACCCCGCTGACCCCTCGCAAACTGCATTGATACCCTAAAAGAAAAGACAAAATAATGAGTCGCTGGTATTTCCTCAATACCGGAGCACCAGCACAATATCACCTGGCATAGTTAACAACAATATCAGGGGATGCTTGTATGGGGTCGTTTCCCAGGTTCTCAGAATCTACAAACAGTGTGACAAGTGAATGAGCCAATAATATACAACTTGTCAAACAGCTTATTTTTATATTATTATGTAAGTTTTTAAATTGCTTCTATAATCAGAAAGGCAGGTAAAATGGATGCTTTGACACCATCTTTCAATCGTATTTACAGATTTAAAAAAATACTTTATTATATATAAATGCAATATGACACTGGCGAGCTAAATTTTGCGGAGTTTTAGGAAACTCGAGCTTTGGTCAGTCAGCGTTCTTAAAATTTTGTTTGCATAAATATTAAATATGGAAATACGTGCACAAAACATTGTTTGAAACTATTGTATATAAAGATCCACATTTTCTTGGAAAATGAAATCGTTGAAAGGTGAAAGACAGAATTTAGAATGTAGTGGCAGCTTCAACAACATATTACACCAACGTCCAAACTGCGTGAAACTGAAGTTGAAAGTTACATGAACTGCAATAAAGCTATGTCGTATGATTTGAAACAAGCCAAACACTCCATAGCGAGGTTTCAAGAAAAAAAACCTGTGTTTTTTTGGCAACACCACAACCAAAGATGGGCTCAATCGAAAGTAATTATCATAACTATTGCACGACACACGAGTATAGTATATGGCCATTACCTTTCACCGAGTAACTCCTTCCCGTCCAATTCGTCAATGGCGTCCTCGGCATCACGGCTGTCTTCGAACTCCTGTTGTGTTAAAAGATAAAAGAATACAGTTCTCTGCAATTCAACAAAAAACAAAACACTCACGCACTTCCTGTTAGCTTCATAGTTAAAACTGTGGACAGAATTAACTTCAAAACAGTCATGCGAATGCAGTGTCTTTTAATTTATAATTACAATGTGTAGTCGTTTGGGCTTCGTAAAAAAACACAATACAATCAATGTTCAAGTCCTTACCACAAACCCGTAGCCTTTCTTAATACTGATTTCGTGTATACGACCAAAACCACGGAGAAACTTTTCTACATCTTTCTCCCTTGCATCGAAAGCAAGCCGACCAATAAATACACGCGACATTGTGATACTTCAAAAACTTCCAAGCAAAAAGATGGCTTCTCCTAAAAAGCGCACCTCGTGTTTTTCCAAAAAAAGGACTTTCTCGGTAAGTGCTCTTACAGGCACTAGGATAACGTGCTTTTAACATGTACCATTTTTAGCTCATTCATATGCGCGCAATCGCAAGCGCAATGAAAAAGTTATTGCGGAGGGACGGTTTGTGCATAAATTTGCGTTGACATTTTTTTTAAAATTGCGTAGACGGAAATAAAATTGAAATCAAAAGGCTAGGCGTAGCCGAAAAATAAATTCGACAGCCTCGCAGTGCATGGTGTCAATGACAACAGATCTGTACTCTATTATCTACAAATCGTTTCTTTCATTGGATAATTTGCAGCGTACTTATTGCAAAAAATCCATGCAGTGCGTGCAAGTTTCTACCCAGAACTGCAGAAGTTGTTGTTGCTATTTAACACTTCAAAGTAATACACGCGAATCTAATCTTTTACGAGCATTTTTTTAATAGTTACTTGTAGTTTTGTCCTTTAAAGCATGCAAGACAGACCAAGAGTTTCTATTTCATCATAAAAACAGCCTTGATGTAGGAACAAGTTAAAATTAAAATGCTTTCTTTGAAAAAAAATTGTTTGAATCGCGCTTTTTATTGTTTGAAAATGCATGAAAACTTGACATTGTTCTTATCAGTATAGTTTGTTGTTTTCCATCAGTCACTATAGAACTCGCTTTCTTGGTGATTGCAACTGGTATCAACGTACGATCACTTATCATCGCATGCTACATCGCAGGCCTGGGTCAGCCGACGCGTAAGAAACGGGGTAAGAAGCACCGCACCAGCCATGAAGTGCAGTTACATATAAAAACTCCATCTCATCGATCCTCAAATAACATGAATGAGTTGGCTCACAGAGCTTTTGATTTTTACTCAAGGCCGTGGTGTCGTACTCTCGGGTTCAGAATAAACGGGGGGGGGGGGGGCGACGTCAGTATTTTTTCGTGATGTTTTGAGACCCCCCGCAGCTTATTTTGACCCCCCGTTTGATAATACTTCGATTTTCACCAGGGAATACAAAGAAGTTCATAAGTATATCATAGAATCTTGGTATTTCGTTGCTGTAAGTTCATGTAAGTGGCTCAGCAATATAAACATCTTATTAGCCTCGTTTGCTCAGTCCGTACGGCAAGATATGGACCGAGATTTTTCCTGCCTTTTATGGCACAAGCGCGAAGGAAAAAACGAGGATCCAGAACTTGCCGTACGGACTGAGCAAAAGAGGCTAATAAGATGTTTACTATATGGCTTTGTTGATTATTCTGGTTTTAAAAAGGTGATCGAAAGCTGGCGGTCCGTACGGCAACTAACGGACCATGATTTGACCGATCACAGCACGCGAAAGCATTCAGCCATATTATAATAAACTAACAATACTGATGTTGTCGAAGCCAAGATAATAGTGTTTAAGGATAATCCAATTTTTATCCCTTCTCTCTTATATTTTCTCACCTCCCGTTTAATTTGACCCCCCCCCCCCCCAACGTTTATTTTGAGCACGAGAGTAAGTCTAGGTTTCGCTTCGTTTTCTTTTAGGGGTCGCTATCACGTTATACAGTCAACTCAAGCTATTGCGGACACCAATGGTAGAGGGTGTCCACAATATAATAGCGCGGTGCGGAAAAAAACATCCCGTTTTTACTTTTAAAGCATGCTCTATAACTCAGTACTGTCACGTTGCTTTATTCTTGCTTCAATACAACTTTCTTTATCATCACTGATTTATGAAAACACAACTTCTATTAAGTGGCTGTATGTTGAATGTCGAGCAAGTTGTATAACATTAACTACAACATTATTTATGAAGCATATAGAGTTAAAAATCAAGGTTTGTAACTGCCAGCACACAGAGTAAGTTTGCACTATGATAGTATAATGCCGTGAAATGTCCTTGCTGTGGCAACTGTTTCGCATGATTTTAACGTTATTTATGGGGCATATTAAGATAAATAGGATAAGGCTTGCATTATAAACTAAGCGTAAGTATAGGCGAAAAAACAAACGTAATGCAAACAATTGCTACCGACGAACAGTTTAATCAGTCTGCGGTAGAAATTGCTGTGAAGCACCTTTTGATAATACTCTGGATGGAGCATGCAACTACTGTGTTCTCGCTTACTTCATCTCCAAGGGAAGAAAGATAGTGTGCAGCTCTATCCTTGCCACGCAGGAAAAAAATAGCTCGATTTTGCGAACACTTTCCAAGACCTCTCTGTAGCTCAGGGGCGTATCCAGAAGGGGGGAGCAGGGGGGGGTGGGCTGGCACCTCAGCTCCCCCCCTTTTCTGTTGTACCTCTATATAACACTCATTAGTATGTCCCAGTTTGTCTACTAAAAGTGAACATTTCTCTAAAAAAACTCCCCCCAGGAAAAAAACCCTGGCTACGCCTCTGCTAGGTCTTAAGCATACTGACCGTGGGACATTCTTCAGAGCATCAGAGTCATCATCACATGAACCGGGAGCGTCATTGTCATCATCTGGAACCACGATTATCTCTTGACTGTTGGGATTTAAAACAAGCAAATCTAACAATTGTTGCTCACTGGCAATACTGAGGCAAACTGGGAGCTCCTCGTTTGTATTTGGGTACATCTGTGATGTTACGTTACTGTCAGGTGCAGCCTGATCAATATGGTTTTGAAATTCATCATCTAAGTCGGAAAATGGATCTTCACTTTCATCCTGGCGTTGGGTTGCCTGCCGCGGCAAAGCATTTGCTTATAATCGTGACTTCAACATTTGCCATGAACTCACTATTCAGTTCATTGCTTGAAGGACATTCAGGCTCTTTGTGATTTCTGAAGCACATTCAACACCTGTAGCCATTGCAATAACATGACGTAGGGAGGAGATACTTTCTATAACGAACTTTGAAATTCCGGGTAATTTCCAAATCTAACGGCTGGAGCTCCGAAGTGCAATTGACAGGGGAAAAATACAATTTTTTTATTAGAATGGCGTCCCTTAAGATCGTATGGGTGACAACCAGCAGAGTCAAGAAACACCAAAACCGACCGGCTTTTAGCTTTAACAAAATTTAAATATCTAATGTAACAGTTCTGATGACATATCCAATGTAAACTCCCACCTCGAGGAAGTATGGGGCATTAGCCATCAAGCAAAACCAAACTGTGATAATGCCCCACATACAAGGACCTTCAATTATGTCTAACCCCCTACCAAACGTGAACAAATTCCCCCACCCTCGAGCAAGACTTGATACTGTTTCTTAGGCCCCAACCACACTAATGCGTTTTCATTTGAAAACGCATCGTTTTCGATCCGTTAAATTCACCTTGCAACCACACTAAAACGGAGGTCTTCGTTTTCAAAAACGGAGACATTTGAAAACGCTTTTGAATCCGGAGACATTTGAAAACGCATCGATACGTTTTAGTGTGGGAGCACGAAAACGGAGCTTTTCGAAAACGCTTGTCGTCATGATGACGAGTTATCGAGCAAACAAAAGAAATTTGTAGGACAAATACCACTATTTCTGATACAAGAACACTGAAAACAATCGGGAGTATATACATTTTTTAATTAATGCGGATGTATTTCAAAAATTTACAAACTAAGAGAACGTCAACAAAAGAACGAATCACAACAAGTACAGTCACTCTCCGAATGCGAGCAAAAAAATTTTGGAGCTTTGCTTTCCTACAGGAAATTGACGATCAGCTACGTCTAACTAAATCAAAACAAGAATTTCGATGAGTACTACGTCGAAACTTAATTTTGACTTTTTCTCTGTGAAGGTCTTCGAGTAAGGTTGAGTTGTTTTGGGACAAGAAATCCCTCGAATGAGATAAATTTCCTCGAATGCGAGGAAGAATTTCATGGCTTCTTTAGCAGGTTGTCTGGACACTTTAATTGAATGATTTTTAGCATTAAACTTAGTTATATACACCATTATAATTTATGAGATAAATGAAGACAGAAAGAACCGCCACATTTATGTCAAATTAAGGATAAACACACTCCATTTCTGCCAGTTGTGTTTGTCTGTAGGACATTTTAGAAGGCAATTGTACTGGTACACGTTTCAAACAATACTGGACAATGAAATCTTTTACTTACCAGATTGCGACTACCGGATCAGCACACGAAAATATTGTATTAAATTACAAATAATCCTGAAGCTGGTTTATAAAAATTTTTGTTTGTGCGTGCGCCCAAAAAAAGCGGGAAAATGATGCCATCGAAGACGTGCGTACCGGGCCGTTGCCATTCACGATGTCATTTTTGCTCGGATTTGAGGACTCATGTGCTCGCGAAGCAATGGATATTTTATTGTAAGGTATGGATACATTTTTAAAAAAAATACAGGAATTAGAAGTTGAACAAAGTACCTCAAGGTATGTAATGGTATTTTATTTATTGTTTTAATACA
>JAOBRG010378631.1:0-11322 GCA_027574985.1 Umimayanthus nakama
AAGTTTGAAATTTTTTGGGTTCTACAATTGCAATATGCTGAAATATGCTTAAAACGGCAAGAAAAGCGATTTTTAACACTCGGGTGCTCAACTCTCCGAGATATGAAAGTTTGAAACTTTTTGGATCCTACAGCTGCAAGATGCTGAAATATGCTTAAAACGTCTAGAAAAGCGCTTTCCAACACTCGGGTTCTAAAATAGCCGAGATATGAAAGTTTGAAATTTTTTGGGTCTTACTACTGCAATATGATGAAATATGCTTAAAACGACTAGAAAAGCGATTTGCAACCCTCGGGTGCTAAACTCGCCGAGATATGAAAGTTTGAAATTTTTTAGGACCTACAACTGCAATATGCTGAAATATGCTTAAAACGGCTAGAAAAGCGATTTGCAACACTCGGGTGCTAAACTCTCCGAGATATGAAAGTTTGAAATTTTTTAGATCCTACAACTGCAATATGCTGAATTATGCTTAAAACGGCTAGAAAGGCGATTTGCAACACTCACGTGCTAAACTCGCCGAGATATGAAAGTTTGAGATTTAAGGGTCCTACAACTGCTATATGATGAAATATGCTTATAACGGCTAGAAAAGTGATTTGCAACACTCGGGTGTTTAACTCACCCAGATATGAAAGTTTGAAATTTTTTGGTCATACAACTGTAATATGCTGAAATATGTTAAAAAGGCAAAAGAAGCGATTTGCAACACTCGGTTGCTAAACTCGCTGAGATATGATACTTTGATTTTTTTTGGGTACTACAATTGTAATATGCTGAAATATGCTTAAAACGGCTAGAAAAACGATTTTTAACACTCGGGTGCTCAACTCTCCGAGATATGAAAGTTTGAAATTTTTTGTATCCTACAACTGCAATACTCTGAAATATGATTAAAACGGCTAGAAAAGCGATTTGCAACACTCGGGTGTTACACTCGCCGAGATATGAAAGTTTGAAATTTTTGTGGTCCTACAGCTGCAATATACTGAAATATGCTTAAAACGGCTATAAAAACGATTTTCAACGCTCGGGTGCTTAACTCGCCTAGATAAGAAAGTTTGAAATTTTTTAGGACCTACAACTGCAATGTGCTTATATATGCTTAAAACGGCTAGAAAAGCGATCTGCAACACGCCGGTGCTCAACTTGCCCAGATATGAAAGTTTGAAATTTTTGGGGTCCTACAACTGCAATAGGCTGAAATATGCTTGAAACTGATAGAATGGCGATTTGCAACACTCGTGTGTTTAACTCGCCAAGATATGAGAGTTTGAAATTGTTGGGGTCCTACAACTCCACTATGCTGAAATATGCTTAAAACGGCTAAAAAAGCCCTTTGCAACACTCGGGTGTTTAACTCGCAGAGATATGAAAGTTTGAAATTTTATGATCCTACAACTGTAATATGCTGAAGTATGCTAAAAAGGCTACAGAAGCGATCTGCAACACTCGGATGCTCAACTCGCCGAGATGTGAAAGGTTGAAAATTTCTGGGTGCTACAACTGCAATATGTTCAAATATGCTTAAAACGGCTACAAAAGCGATTTGCAACCCTCGGGTGTTAAACCTTCCGAAAGATGAAAGTTTAAAATTTTTGGGGTCCTACAGCTGCAGTATGCTGAAATATGCTTAAAACGGCTAGAAAAGCGATTTGCAACACTCCGGTGTTCAAATCGCCGAGATGTGAAAGTTTGAAATTCTTTAGCACCAACAACTGCAATATGCTTAAATATACTTAAAACGGCTAAAAAAACGACTAGCATTACACCGGTGCTCAACTCGCCGAAATATGAATGTTTGAAATTTTTGGGGTTGTACAACTGAAATATGCTGAAATATGCATAAAACGGATACAAAAGCGATTTGCAACACTCGGGTGCTCAACTCGCCGAGATATGAAAGTTTGAAATTTTTTGGTTACTACAACTGCAATAGGCTGAAATATCTTAAAACTGTTAAAAAGGTGATTTGCAACACTCGTGTGTTTACTCGGCGAAATATGAAAGTTTGAAATTTTTTGGTCCTACAACATCAATATGCTGAAATATGCTTAAAACAGGCAGGAAAAGCGATTTGCAACACTAGGGTGTTATACTCGCCGAGATATGAAAGTTTGAAAATTTTTGGGTCCGACAACTACAATATGCTGAAATATGCTTAAAACGGCTAGAAAAGCGATTTGCAGCACTTGGTTGTTTAGCTCGCCGAGATATCAAACTTTGAAATTTCTTAGGACCTACAACTGCAATATGCCTAAATATGCTTAAAACGGCTATAAAAGCGATTTGCAACACTCGTGTTCTCAACTTGCCGAGATATGAAAGTTTGAAATTTTATGGGTCCTTCAGCTGCAATATGCTGCAATATTCTTAAAACGGGTAGAAAAGCGATTAGCAAAACTCGGGTGCTCAACTAGCGGAGATAGGAAAATTTGAAATTTTTTAGGTCCTACAGCCGCAGTATGCTGATATATGCTTAAAAAGGCTAGAGAAGCGATTTGCAACACTCGGGTGATCAACTCGCCGAGATATGAAAGTTTGAAATTTTTGGGGTCCTACAACTGCAATATTCTGAAATATCCTGAAAACAGCTAAAAAAGCGATTTGCAACAATCGGGTGCTCAACACGCCGAGATATGAAAGTTAAAAATTTTTGGGTTCCTACAGATGCAATATTCTGAAATATGCCTAAAACGGCTAGAGAAGCGATTTCCAACACTCGGGTGCTCAAATCGCGGAGGTATGAAAGTTTGACATTTTTTAGTTCTACAACTGCAATATTCTGAAATATGCTTAAAACTGCTAGAAAAAAGATTTGCAACAACCGCGTGCTCAACTCGCCGAGATAGGAAAGTTTGAAATTTTTTAGGTCCTACATTTGCGGTATGTTGAAATGTGCTTAAAACGGTTGGAAAAGCGATTTGCAACACTCGGGTGCTCAACTCGCGAAGAAATGAAAGTTTGAATTTTTTTAGGTCGTACAACTGCAATATGCTGAAATATCATTAAAACGGCTAGAAAAGCGATTTGCAACACTCGGGTGTTAAACTCGCCGAGATATGAAAGTTTGAAATTTTTGAGCTCCTACAACTGCAATATTCTTAAATATGCTTAGAAAGGCTAGAAAAGCGATTTTCAACACTCGGATGCCCAACTCGCAGAGATACGAAAGTTTGAAATTTTTAAGGTCCTATAACTGCAATATGCTGAAATATGCTTACGATGGCTACAAAAGCGATTTGAACACTCCGGTGCTAAACTCACCAGGAGATGAAAGGTTGAAATTTTTATAGGTCCTACAGCTGTAGTATGCTGAAATATGCTTAAAACGGCTAGAAAAGCGATTTGCAATACTCGCGTGCTCAACTCGCCGAGATATAAAAGTTTGAAAATTTTGGGGTCCTACAACTGCAATATGCTGAAATATGCTTTAAAAGGCTAGAAAAGCAATTTACAACAATCGGGGTTTCAATTCGCCGAGATTTGAAAGTTTGAAATTTTTTGGGTCGTACAACTGCAATATGCGGAAATATGCTTAAAACGGCTAGAAAAGCAAATTGAAACATTTGGTTGCTCAATTCGTCGAAAAATGAAAGTTTGAAATTTTTTGATTCCTACAACTGCAATATACTGAAATATGCTTAAAACGGCTAGAAAAGCGATTTGCAACACTCGGGTGCTCAACACGCCGAGATATGAAAGTTTGAAATTTTTTAGGTCGTTCAACAGCAATATGTTGAAATATGCTTAAAACGGCTAAAAAAGCGATTTGAAACATTTGGTTGCTCAATTCGTCGAAAAATGAAAGTTTGAAATTTTTGGGATCCTACAACTGCAATATGCTGAAATGTGCTTAAAACGGCTAGAAAAGCGATTTTCAACACTCGGGTGCTCAACACGCCGAGATATGAAAGTTAGAAATTTTTGTGGTTCTTCAGCTGCAATATGCTGAAATATGCTTAAAACGGGTAGAAAAGCGATTAGCAACACTCGGGTGCTCAACTAGCGGAGATAGGACAATTTGAAATTTTTTAGGTCCTACAGCCGCAGTATGCTGATATATGCTTAAAAAGGCTAGAGAAGCGATTTGCAACACTCGGGTGATCAACTCGCCGAGATATGAAAGTTTGATATTTTTGGGGTCCTACAACTGCAATATTCTGAAATATCCTGAAAACGGCTAAAAAAGCGATTTGCAACAATCGGGTGCTCAACACGCCGAGAAATGAAAGTTAGAAATTTTTGGGTTCCTACAGATGCAATATTCTGAAATATGCCTAAAACGGCTAAAAAAGCGATTTTCAACACTCGGGTGCTCAACACGCCGAGATATGAAAGTTAGAAATTTTTGTGGTTCTTCAGCTGCAATATGCTTAAATATGCTTAAAACGGTTAGAAAAGCGATTAGCAACACTCGGGTGCTCAACTCCCCGAGATATGAAAGTTGGAAATTTTTTAGATACTACAACTGCAATATGCTGAAATATGCTTAAAATGGCTAGAAAAGCGATTTTTAACACTGGGGTGCTCAACTCGCCGAGATATGAAAGTTTGAAATTATTTAGGTCCTACAACTGCAATATACTTAAAAATGCTTAAAACGGCTAGATAAGCGAATTGCAACACTCCGGTGCTTAACTCGCCGATATATGAAAGTTTGAAATTTTTGGGATCCTACAACTTCAATATGCTACAATATACTAAAAACGGCTAGAAAAGCGATTTGAACACTCCGGTGTTAAACTCGCCGAGATATGAAAGTTTGAAATTTTATAGGTCCTACAGCTGCCATATGCTTAAATATGCTTAAAACGGCTAGAAAAGCGATTTGCAACACTCGGGTGTTTAACTCGCCGAGATATGAACGTTTGAAATTTTTTCGGTCCTACAACTGCAATATGCTTAAATATGCTAAAAACGTTAGAAAAGCGATTCGCAACACTCGGCTGCTCAACTCGCCGAGATATGAAAGTTTAAAATTTTCTAGGTTCTACAACTGGAATATGCTTAAACATGTTTTAAACGGGTAGAAAAACGATTTACAACACTTGGGTGCTCAACTCGCCGAGATATGAAAGTTTCAAATTTTTGGGGTCCTACAACTGGAATATGCTTTAATATGCTTAAAACGGCTAGAAAAGCGATTTGCACAACCCGGTGCTCAACTCGCCGAGATATGAATATTTGAAATTTTTGGGGTGCTACAACTGGAATATGCTTAGATATGCTTAAAACGGCTAGAACATCGATTTGCAACACTCGGGTGCTCAACTCGCCGAGATATGAAAGTTTCAAATTTTTAGATCCTACAACTGGAATATGCTGAAATATGCTTAAAACGGCTAGAAAAACGATTTGGAACACTCCGGTGCTCAACTCGCCGAGATATGAAAGTTTAAAATTTTTTAGGTTCTACAACTGGAATATGCTTAAACATGTTTTAAACGGGTAGAAAAACGATTTACAACACTTGGGTGCTCAACTCGCCGAGATATGAAAGTTTCAAATTTTTGGGGTCCTACAACTGGAATATGCTTTAATATGCTTAAAACGGCTAGAAAAGCGATTTGCACAACCCGGTGCTCAACTCGCCGAGATATGAATATTTGAAATTTTTGGGGTGCTACAACTGGAATATGCTTAGATATGCTTAAAACGGCTAGAACATCGATTTGCAACACTCGGGTGCTCAACTCGCCGAGATATGAAAGTTTCAAATTTTTAGATCCTACAACTGGAATATGCTGAAATATGCTTAAAACAGCTAGAAAAACGATTTTGAACACTCCGGTGCTCAACTCGCCGAGATATGAAAGTTAAAAATTTTTTAGGTTCTACAACTGGAATATGCTGAAATATGCTTAAAACGGCTAGAAAAGCGATTTACAACACTCGGGTGCTGAACTATCCGAGATATGAAAGTTTCAAATTTTTTAGGTACTACAACTGGAATATGATTAAATATGCTTTAAACGGCTAGAAAAGCCATTTGCAAAACTTGGGTGCTCAATTTGCCGAGATATGGAAGTTTTAAACTTTTGGGACCTTACAACTGCATTATGCTGAAATATGCTTTAAACGGCTTGAAAAGCCGTTTGCAACCCTCCGGTGCTCAACTCGCCGAGATATGAAAGTTGAATTTTTTAAGGTCATACAACTGCAATATGCTCAAATATGCTTTAAAGGGCTAGAAAAGCGATTAGCAGCACTCGGGTGCTCAACACGCTGACATGTGGAAGTTAGAAATTTTTTGGTTGCTACAGCTGCAGTATGCTGAAATATGCTTAAAACGGCTGAAGAAGCGATTTGCAACACTCGGGTGATCAACTCGCCGAGAATAGGAAAGTTTGAAATTTTTGGGGTCCTACAACTGTAATATGCTGAAATATGCTTAAAAGGTCTAGAAAAGCGATTTGCAGATTTCTGGTGCTCAACTCGCCTAGATCTGAAATTTTTAAACTTTTGGGATCCTACAACTGCAATATGCTGAAATATGCTTAAAAAGGCTGGACAAGCGATTTGCAACATTCGGGTGTTAAACTCACCGAGATATGAAAGTTTGAAATTTTTGGGCTCTAAAACTGCATATTATGCTGAAATATGCTTGAAACGACTAGAAAAGCGGTTGGCAAATCTCGAGTGCTAAAAATCGCCAAGATATTGTTTGAAATTTTATAGGTCGTACAGCTACAATATGCTGAAATATGCTTGAAACGACTAGAGAAGCGATTTGCAAGACTCGGGTGCTCAACTCGCCGAGATATGAAAGTTTGAAATTTTTGGGGTCCTACAGCTGCAATATGCTGCAATATGCTTAAAACGTCTAGGAAAGCCATTTGCAACACTCGGGTGCTGAACTCGACGAGATATGAAAGTTTGAAATTGTTTAGCTCCTACAACTGCAATATCCTTCAATATGCTTAAAACGGCTAGAAAAACGATTTGCAAATTTCTGCTACTCAACTTGCCGAGATATGACAGTTTGAAATTTTTGTGGTCCTACAACTGCAATATGCTAAAATATGCTTGAAACGGCTAGGAAAGCGATTTGCAACACTCGGGTGTTTAACTAGCGGAAGATATGAAAGTTTGAAATTTTTTAGGTCCTACAACTGGAATATGCTTAAATATGCTTAAAACTGCTAGAGAAGCGATTTGCAACACTCGGGTGCTCAACTCGCCGATTTATGAAATTTTTAAATTTTTTGAGTCCTACAACTGCAATAAGCTTAAATATGCCTAAAACGGCTAGAAAAGCGACATGCAAATCTCCTCTTCTCAACTCGCCAAGATATAAAAGTTTGAAATTTTTTGAGTCCTGCAAATGCAATATGCTGAAATTTGCTTTAATCGGCTTGAAAAGCAATTTGCAACACTCGGGTGCTCAACTAGCAAAGCTATGAAAATTTGAAATTTTTTAGGTCCAACAACTACAATATGATTAAACATGCTTAAATCGAGTAGAAAAACGATTTGCAACACTCGGGTGCTCAACTCGCCCAGATATAAAAGTTGGAAATTTTTGGGGTCCTACAGCTGAGATATGCTGTAATATGCTTAAAACGTCTAGAAAAAACAATTGCAAAACTCGGTTGCTCAACTCGACGAGATATAAAAGTTTGAAATTTTTTAGGTCTTACAATTGCAATATGCTGAAATATGCTTAAAACGGCTAGAAAAACCAATTTGCAAATTTCAGGTGCTCTACTCGCCGAGATATGAAAGTTTGAAATTTTTTAGCTCCTACAATTGTAATATGCTAAAATATGCGCAAAAAGGCTAGTAAAGCGATTTGCAATACTCGGGTGCACAACTCGCCGTGATATGAAAGTTGGAAATTTTTTAGGTCCTACAAGTGCAATATGTTGAAATATGCTAGAAACCTCTAGAAAAGCGATTTGCAACACTCGGGTGCTCAATTCGAAGAGATATGAAAGTTTCAAATTTTTTAGCTCCTACAACTGTAATATGCTTAAATATGCTTAAAACTTATAGAAAAGCGATTTGCAACACTCCGGTGCTCAACTCGCCGAGATATGAAAGTTTGAAATTTTATGTGTCCTTCAACTGCAATATGCTGAAATATGCTAAAAACGGCTAAAAAAGCGATTTGCTACACTCGGTTGCTCATCAAGCCGAGATATGAAAGTTTGAAATTTTTTAGGTCCTGCAACTACAATATGCTGAAATTTCCTTGAAACGGGTATAAAAGCGATTTTGCAACACTCGGGTGATCAACTCGCCGAGATACGAAAGTTTGAAATATTTGGGGTCCTACAGCTGCAATATGCTGAAATATGCTTAAAACGGATAGAAAAGCGATTTGGAACACTCGGTTGCTCAACTCGCCGAGATATGAAAGATTGAAATTTTTCAAGTTCTACAACTGCAATATGCTGAAATATGCTTAAAACGGCAACAGAAGCGAATTGCAACACTCACGTGCTCAACTCGCCGAGATATGAAAGTTTGAAATTACTTAGGTCCTACAACTACAATATGCTTCAATATGCTTAAAACGACTAGAGAAGCGATTTGCAACACTGTGGTATTCAACTCGCCGAGATATGAAAGTTTGAGATTTTTGGTGTCCTACAACTGCAATATGCTGAAATATGCTTAAAACGACTAGAAAAGCGATTTCCAACACTACGGTGCTCAACTCGCGGAGATATGAAAGTTTGAAAATTTTGATGTCCTGCAACTGCAATATGCTGAAACTTGCTTAAAACGGCTATAAAAGCGATTTCCAACACTTTGTTGCTCAACAGGCCGAGATATTGAAGTTTGAAATTTTTTAGTTCCTCCAACTGCAATATGCTGAAATATGCTTAAAACGAGTAGAAAAGCGATTTGCAACACTACGGTGTTCAACTCGCCGAGATATGAAAGATTGAAATTGTTTAGGTCCTATAACTCTAATATGCTGAAATATGCTTAAAACGGCTAGAGAAGCGATTTGCAACACTGGCGTGTTAAACTCACCGAGATATAAAAGTTTGAAATTGTTTTTGGTTTTAAAGCTACAATATGCTGAAATATGGTTAAAACATGTAGAAAAGCTGATTTGCAACACACCGGTGCTCAACTCGCCAAGATATGAAAGTATGAAATTTTTTGCGTCGTACAACTGCAATATGTTGAAATATGCTTAAAACGGCAAGTAAAGCGATTTGCAACACTCGGGTGTTTAACTCGCCGAGATATGAAAGTTTGAAATAATTTAGGTCCTACAACTGCAATATCCTGTGATATGCTTAAAACGGCTAGAAAAGCGATTGGCAACACTCGGGTGCTCAACTTGCATAGATATGAAAGTGTGATATATTGTAGATCTAACAACTGCAATATGCTTAAACATGCTTAAAACGAGTACAAAAGCGATTTGCAACACTCCGTTGCTCAATTTGCCGAGATATGAAAGTTTG
This sequence comes from Umimayanthus nakama, assembly GCA_027574985.1. Taxonomy (NCBI): domain Eukaryota; kingdom Metazoa; phylum Cnidaria; class Anthozoa; order Zoantharia; family Parazoanthidae; genus Umimayanthus; species Umimayanthus nakama. The sequence continues at coordinate 9,432 of JAOBRG010378631.1, forward strand.
AAAATTTTGGTGTCCTACAACTGCAATATACGGAAATATGCTTAATATGGCTAGAAAACCGATTTGCAAAACTCCGGCCCTCAACTCGCCAAGATATGAAAGTTTGAAATTTCTGGGGTCCTTCAACTGCAATATGCTGAAATATGCTTAAAACGGCAAGAATAGCGATTTACAACAGTCGGTTGTTCAACTTGCCGAGTTATAAAAGTTTGAAATTTTTTAAGTCCTGCTACTGCAATAAGCTGGAATATGCTTAAAACGGATAGAAAAGCGATTTTCAACACTCGGGTGCCCAAGTCACCGAGTTATGAAACTTTGAAAATTTTCTGGTCCTACAACTGCAATATGCTTAAATATGCTTAAAACGGCAAGAAAAGCGACTTGCAACACTCCTGTGGTCATCTCGCAAAGATATGAAAGTTTGAAATTTTTGTTGTCCTACAACTGCAATATGCTGAAAAATGTTTAAATCGAGAAGAAAAGCGATTTGCAACAATATGGTGTTAAACTCGCCGAGATATGAAAGTTAGAAATTTTTTGCGTCCTACGAATGCAATATGCTGAAATATGGTTAAAACGGCTAATAAAGTGATTTGCAACACTCGGGTGTTTAACTCGCCGAGATATGAAAGTTTGAATTTTTTTTAGGTCCTACAACTGCAATATGCTCAAATATGCTAAAAACGGCTAGAAAAGCGATTTGCAACACTCGGGTGCTCAACTCGCCGAGATATGAAAGTTTTAATTTTTTTAGGTCCTACAACTGATATATGCTTAAATATGGTCAAAACGGCTAAAAAAGCGATTTGCATCACTCGGGTGCTCAACTCACCGAGACATGAAAGTAGGAAATTATATGGGTCCTCCAACTGTAATATGCTGTAATAGGCTAAAAACGGCTAGAAAAGCAATTTGCAACACTCGGGTATTTAACTCGCCGAGATATGAAAATTTGAAATTTTTTAGGTTCTACAACTGCATTATGCTGAAATATGCTTAAAACGGCTATAAAATCGATTTGCAACACTCGGGTGCTCAACTCGAAAAGATATGATAGTTTGAAATTTTGTACATCCAACAACTGCAATATGCTTAAACATGCTTAAAACGAGTACAAAAGCGGTTAGTAACACTCCGGTGATCAACTCGCCGTGATATGAAAGTTTGAAATTTTTTTTGTGCAACAACTGCAATATGCTGAAATATGCTTAAAACGGCAAGAAAAGCGATTTGCAACACTCGGGTGCTCAACTCGCCGAGAAATGAAAGTTTGAAATTTTTGGTGTCCTCCAACTGCATTATGCTCAAACATGCTTAAAACGGCTAGAAAGGCGATATGTAACACTTGGGTGCTCAACACGCCGAGATATGAAAGTTTGAAATTTTCTAAGTCCTACAACTGCAATATGCTGAAATATGCTCAAAACGGCTAGAAAAGGGATTTGCTACACTTGGGTGCTCAACACGCCGAGATATAAAAGTTTGAAATTTTTTAGATCAAACAACTGCAATATGCTTAAACATGCTTGATACGAGTGCAAAAGAGGTTTGTAACACTCCGGTGATCAACTCGCCGAGATATGAAAGTTTGAAAGTTTTTTTGTCCTCCAACTGCATTATGCTCAAACATGCTTAAAACGGGTAGAAAGGCGATATGTAACACTTGGGTGCTCAACACGCCGAGATATGAAAGTTTGAAATTTTGTAGGTCCAACAATTGCAATATTTTTAAACATGCTTAAAACGAGTTCAAAAACGGATTGCAACACTCCGGTGCTCAACTCGCCGAGATATGAAAGTTTGAAATTATTTTTGTCCTACAACTGCAATATGCTGAAATATGCTTAAAACGGCTAGAAAAGCGATTTCCAACACTCGGGTGCTCAACTCG
>JAOBRG010378642.1:0-11322 GCA_027574985.1 Umimayanthus nakama
GATAGATAATTTCAAGGTTTTGTGAAGGGTGGTCCAAAATCGTCACTTAGGCCGTTTTTGCACCGAGCTCTTCAAATATATATTGAATAAACTTAACATGTCTTTCTAAAATCAAGTCAACATTTTATGATGATGATTTGGTTCCTTGTGACATGTCAGGGTGCTCTTGAGCTGGAAGACATTCCCAATCCCCAAGACCTTGTTGTGAAGTACCGAGAGAAAGAACGTGATTCGCCCGATGGAGCCAAGCGTCAGTCCTTCAGGAGGTCCAGTGGGGCCGACTATGACAGCATGTGGCATAGTTGGGCACTGAAGTATGGAATTGCTGCTATCGCTCTAGGAGTTGGAGTAATGCTTATTAAGCATTGAAGAACAAGATTTGGGTTGATATATGGATGATTGTTTACAGCTTGCCTAATGTAACTGTAGTTGAGCAGTTCATCTTATCACTGAATTCTTGGAGGAATGAGGAGGACGGTGGGGAGATGCTTTTCCAGAACTCACCATGCAGGCTTTTGCAGACCTTGGCATTTTTCTATCTTTGTGCTCACAGTACTGTACAAGTTAAAGCGGGTTAAAACTAAACAAAGGGTTACCTTTAATTTTGACTAAAACTGCTTGATCTAGAAATTAATATGCAATTTATGATCCTTTTAAGATAATTTATTGTTGAAGCAGTCTTTAATAGCAAACTTAGTTTTATATAAACCCAAATTGTTAGCAAAAATCATGATAAATTACCGGTATATAGAAGGGAACTGCTGTGTGTATGCTCTAACCCACTTCAAAGTAACGACAGCCATGTTAAGTGTTCACTCATACAGATAAAAGCTGAGTTATTAGTTTCATACTTGCACATGAACGCTTCTTTTTAGCATCTTCTTTTTCTGTGTAGGAAGTGCCGTACCATCGGTGTTCTGTTTTCAATTTTGATGCGATAAGTTTTTCTGTGCCACTGTAACAAACCTAAATCAGTTTTACACCATACCAGATGTTTTCTGTTCAGGCCTAAAAAGCTATTCGTCCAGTTCATTGTGCACATCAAAATCACTGAACTTTTTACATGAATTGATTATTTATTCTAATAGCACAATTGTTATAATTGGAAGCATTGTGCAGCTTTGGTTTGCTTTAAAAGTATGTATTATTTTCAGAAAAAGGGTGCTAGTTAAAACTACTTAATATGTAGTTAATGTATCTGCACACTGTATGTGCAAATTTTGATTTCTTTCCATTTATCTTGTCTGGTCAGCCAAAGAGCACTGGTTCTGGTCAGTTTAAATGGAAAGGTCCGACTATGTGTGCACATATATTTTCCCCACCACAACTCTTAAATTTCCTGTTCCTTAACCAACTGGAGCAAGAGAATTGAGCTGCTCTAGTCAATGAGAAGAGCCATTCTGGCCAGAACCAGATCTGAGAACTCATGTGTTACATTTAAGAAATGACTGGTCGGATCTGTCAGCCAGACAAATGGAAAACGACCCAATTAAGTCAATAAGATGACATTTAAAGACTGTTTAATTTACTTGCATACAACCAGGAAGTCCCATGATGGCTGATATAAATTGATTTTTGCTATAGCAACATGAATAATTAGTGTGATAATATAACAAGTCTTGGCATATAATTGTTATTATAAAATATGTGAATTAATTATTATAAATGGTCATTTACTGTTTCTATGGACTTTTTTTATAGTGCAAGAGAAACGTGGATCACTGGCATACCTAACGACTCTCTCAAATCCTTGATTATCTTGACAGGCTCGAAATACAATAGAGTAGTTAGTCGGGGGGGAATCGCCACTTTTTGCGGTAGGTATGAGCAACTCAAGGATTTGGTTCCTCTTAAGGTGGCAGAGATGAAATGTTTCGGGATTTACTTACATCCGCAGTATAGTTGCAAATATTTGCAAAACAGAGGGTTTTGCACTTAAAACACTGGTGATTCTGGGGTTCTGATTGATTCCCGACAAAAGATATTGCAGAATTAATCGCACTGTTTTAACGGAATTAGAGTAAAAATTGTGCTGAATCTTATAAACAAACTGAAAATGGTTGAAGTCGAAAACGACAGCCGCATTGACGTTCAGAGAAGAAATAAACAGTTTGAATTATGATGCTCGCATTCGCTTATAAACCAAAGTTTTTAAACATTTTTTTCACCATCATTTAGATAATTTCATAAGCTTTCCATTGATTTTTCAGGGCTCTCATTGATAGCAGTTTGCCTTTGCAACCGAAGAGACTACCCTGAGCTTAAAATTAAATAAAGGTTTATCTATATAGGTTTGCGGGTATCCGATGCATATTAACGGAGTTACGTACGGAAAACTGAAAACACCGCTTAAGATGAACGGTAACCTCAAGAAAAACCTGACCCTAAAATGAGGGAAACCGATTTGGATCCACGTCTGGTATGTTATGGTGTGGTATTGCATGGTGTTGTATGGTATAGCATGGTATGGGTGTGGTGTGGTGTTTTGTCCCACTAAGCTTTGGGTAAACAACGAGAATAAAGGTAGTAGTTGGATTACTTACATGATAAATGGCTTGATATTATCTTGATACAGAGGCACTGACCGGATATCACAAAGCTTTGCGAACGACAATGGCTTTTACTTAAAAGTGGTTTTATATCCCGGCCACTTGTGTGGCTGAGACTTCACGACGCAACCGGAAATGGTTTCAACGCTGGCTAACTGTTAGACCACCCAAATCCTAACGACGAGTCATGCGTAGTGTAAAACAACTTTTAAGATACAGCCCAGATTTAGTTTGTAGTTAGTTTTCTCATTTAATTTGTGGGTTTTTTTGTTTGAATTATGCAAGATCTACAATTTGTCAGCAAGTCTCGTGGTTTTGTTTTAAAAGTTCTATTTACTGATGTGGTCACAAAAGGAGTGTAGCAGTATATCGGTATTCGTACAAACTGGTTAAATGATCTTCTGTCTGTACGCAATCAGAATTCTCCTCCCTCGACACATGTAACGCCCGGGACTGCAGTATTTGGTGCGTAAACAACAAAACTGTTAAGAAGGTTTTTAAAAACCGCTTAACTACAAAACAGTTGTTTATTTTCTTTTTAAAAACAAGTGAGCGAGATTGGTTAAGGCTCAAGGAGATTGCAGTTAGAAATGGGCTGCCTTCCGGTAAAACCTTCAAGAACAAATGAATTTAAAACTACAAGTAATTTACGGCGGAGCGGATTGTTGACGTTCTGGTTGAAGCAAAGTTCCAGAAGCCTCTATACTCCTCTTAAATCCTTGCCCATCTTTAAGATTTACAAGCACAACGCGCCACGCGGTTCATAAAACCGATTTTAAGCAAGACTTTTGTTGTTTTGAACATGCTGGGGGGGGGGTCAGATGTTTTTGTTTTCCTCGTTGTAAAGGGTTACGCATAAACTGTTCCAGCAAGTGAGAGGGCCATGATTTTTTCTGTAAAATCTAAAAGCATTCTCAAAAACCCCTACCCACCCTCTAATGAAAAACGTACCTTCCCTTACTGAAACTAAGAGCACGAACAAAAACACGACACTAACAAGAACATCAGGGAAAGTAAACAAGAACCTTAGCACTGACACCGAGAAGAACACCAACAAGAAGACACGAACAAGAACACCTGATGAACACGAGCTCAAGTAGCATTACGGGACAAGACTCACTAGTAGAACATGGTTAGTCGACCGACACCTAAGAACACGAGCAAAAGCACGAACGAATGACACAAATGACAAGAACACGAGATAAATACAAATAAAAAACAAACAGAAATAGAAATAGATACAAAAACGAACGCAAACAAAAACACGAACACAAACTTAATTATACACACAAAGACAAAGACAAACAATTATAAACACAAACACAAATTAAATATAATTATAAACACAAAAACAAACAAAAACACAAACATAATTACAAACACAAACAAATTTAAGGACAAAAACCTAAACAAGAACTTTACACTGAAGAAGAATAAAATATTAAACCAAAAAAACTGATTAGATCGAGAACAGACCAAAGATAGTCTTAAAAGAAGACCGAAACACGTTCGAAAACACTAGCGAACACCAACAAGCCCAGGTTCGACAAAAGACAAAAGCCTTCTGAGGTACCTCAAGTTTATTAGCCTGCTAGCTGGCTCTCCGGAGAAAAACATTTGTTCACGAAATTCTTTTGGCGCGTGAATTCGAGAAGAGGGGACTACCAGTTCATTTACAACAGGAATTGCTTAGCAACAACAAACTAAAACAAATTAACTAAAACAAAAGCAAACTCACGCAACACCTTTTTAATCATGAAAAACAAAAAGACTCACTTTAGAAAATGTTATCCGTTGATACCAAAAGTAATTAGCCGAATCCTTTTGTACCAAAACAATATACCATACAACTGCCGACCAGTGTCTTTGCAAAACTGATACATGTAGTGCCGGATGCGAAAAACACAGTTGAGCTTGCCTGCAAATAGAAGTGATGGTGTCTTAAGCTGACAAATCCGGTACTTTTAAGAAGTCTTTGTAAGTTGCCGACACCTCATTAACCTGATTATCAGGATTAGAGGTATTAGTTGTGTTGACAATTTACCACCACCTAAACAATCCTGCGCCTGCGCTTTGTCAACTCTTCTTTAAGCCTTTTTAATTATCCAAAAGTGGTCAGAAAAACCAGCTTTCGAAATTGTGCAATAACAAGGAAACACCTTTAACAAAAAGAAATTTACGTGGGCTTTTCGGTGTGTTCAAGGTATAGCTGTGATTTGCATTGAAGGTTTTATGGTCATTACAGACAGCAATGAAAAGTTTCTTTTTGTCCTATTGTGCATTGTGTTTATTCTGGTTCAAGACATCATAATTATACACCATGCCGGGTTGTTTACAAACTTAAAAGTTTTGGAAGAAACTGTTTGCATTTTACGTGGTTCAAGCTAATTCTCTGCCGACTTTCGTGTGTGGACTTTGTGCTGCACACTATAGAGTGAAGTTAATTGCACCTTACTTTTTAAAAACTTTTTCAAGGGGAGCTTTGCAAAACCTTTTGTTTTCACCGCTGGTTGTGCTGCTTCAGTGACCTTAAGTACTAAATTTAAAATAATCAAAACCATTGAAAAGTACAAACAAAGGCAGCCAATCTGCAACTATTGTACAGTTCGGTCGGCAAACGAAGTTGTTTTGCTGGCACACATAATTAAGCCATAAAGTGCGAGTACAAAGTTTTGAAAGCTCATACTTGAATGGATTAGAAAAGTCAAGATTCGTTCTCAAAAATATTGGCTTCTCACTCGATGCTGACCTAATCGCAACCCTGAGGGCTTTTTTCTCTGCAACGGTTGATAAATTTTTGAAGTGTGGTCAGCGTTATTCGCCGTTGTTGTTTAATATCTGAGTAACTCACTTCCTTCGCCATGATAGATGTCACTACATCAGTTTCCTGTCCTTTTGAGGAACACAGTGGAAGAATTTGCCCTTTTCCTTAGTTTTGCATTCCATGAAGTTTGCATAACAACGAGGTGTCTCGACTGGTACGCAGGTTTTCAACCGAAACCGAACTCGAAAGATTTTCACAGTCCCGGCTCTTGATAATTTTTATCAAGAATTATTTTCGATGAAGTCAACAATGGCACTGACAGACGAGACTATGAAAAGCGTCAGAGAGACTTTAACCAAGACTTTTGGCAGCCAGCACAAGATTGTCATAGCTCCGTGTATGGTAGAAATCTACCTTAACAAAACCAAAGACTTGTTGCGATGTGTGGGTAACGTGAAATGGAGATTACACGCTCGTGGTGTCCTAGGGCTGGTTTACGACCTCGAGAAGCGAGGACAGAAAATTCGCGTTTGTCTTGTGTCACCGAGCTCCGCCGGCGAAATAGCGTGGCAAGAAACGGTGGTCGCGTTTACAACGGTTCGCTCACCGCATCCGGCCTTTCACACCTTTAACAGTACAAGAAATCTTTACGAGCAGATCGGGATTCTTTACGAAAACAAATGCATTGCGCGAATGGTGTTCCAAGCTTTAAGCGTATTTACACAGTGCCCAACGAACGATGTTTCAAGAGCGAGAAAGAATAAAATCCCTCTGCGGTCGTATTCTTTCAACGTGGCTCCTCGTCCACGACCACACGCACGCCAAACGGCCGTTGAGCGTTCTACCGTCGCGCTGTCAAACGTGGAGGTTCAACAAGCATTCAGCACGATGCAGTCGATTCATTCGCAGCCTTTAGTAGCCACGATTTGTCGGCGAGACAATGACCCAAAGGAAAGCAACCAAAGTGCGAGTGGGTGTACAACGCCAAACTATGTCCGAAAAGAGTTTAGACTGGAGCCAGTTTTAGAAAATGTAGACATGAACTCAAATGTTATCCCAGATCTTTGCGATAGACTCATGACAACGGATCTCTGCACGACGGAACTTTGATCAGCAAGTATCGTTTTACTAGTTTATTTTTGCAGTGTTTGCAAAACACTGAGTTTGTCATTTCACAGCCACACGGACAGACAAGGAAAGAGCCAGTGTTTGATAGGTTGTTGTGGTTTACGACTAACGAGAAGACCACAGTAACGAGCAACATTGATCGGTGGAAATCTTGAAAAAGGATAATATTTAAACAGCAGAATGGGCGCTAGAATCGAATATGACGGGAATATGATTATCTATTCTCCTTTCTCAGAAACAGTTAAATTTTTTAAGTATCTATCGAAGTATTTGAACCAAATCTGAAACTGATATTTTATGTTCTGTAATTTAGCCTTAGGTGGAACAAAGGACTTTCAAGTGGCAAGTTTAAAAAGCTGGAAACATATTTTGAACAATTACGTGGTGACACAACCATGCGAAAACGGAATTGAAGTACAATACACTTCCTCAATTTGTTACCCAGACAATTTACTTCAATTTTGGTTTCGCAAGATGTGATAATGCATATATTTCTGTTCTAAAAAACATGCACGCAACTGACTGTTTTCTGTTCAAAGCCAGTTGAGATTTGAGTAAAACTTCTTCACGTTATGCAGATAAAGTCTCTTTAACATTATCCAGTCCATTTTCATTTATATTTCAAATCACCAGACACATTTTTTGCTAGTTTTATGTCTTTTATTCAGCAAGTCAGCTAGTAAATATTCGTTCCACTCAAACTATTAAAGTGCTGTTTTGACTAAACTATTTTTGGCAAAACTCAGCATGGAATATGGGCTCCTGGAGAGAACATAACTTTCTATGTTCTTGTTTATGTGTTGTATATAAAGCTGGTTACTTTTTCATGACTACAGCCTGGTCAAGGCTGACTAAACTGATGTCATTCACTTGCTTGAACTGCAATATCACAGTTGCACGCCGCGGTTAAAATTATTTGGGAAATTCCGTTTATGTTAAACAAAGAATAGACAAAAATTAAGAAAGCCTTATATGTCAGTAGATGACAGGATTGATGTTATTCACAAAAGCTAAATCAGTTGTTAAGCCGAACGAAATCAGATCATGCTTTCAGTTATTGCTGTATAAATTCATTGAGAAAGAAAGTTTTGCTGACGTGGGTAACTTTTTAACTAATAAACGGATTTTAAAGTAAACAACTGCAGTGAATATATTACCTTTTGTTGACAAAGAAAACTGAGCTTATTGGAAGAGAGTGATACGACACTTATGCATAACTATAGCTATACGGAGATTAGGGAGTGGAGTGAAATAATTTCAAACTTATTCAACTGCGGATACCACATCTTTGCGACATCATGACCCTTGTGACGACAAAAATACATAAAATGGTCGTGAAGCTCTTCGTCTGTGCGCAAACATGGTGAAAGCAAATGAGAGGTTGAAAAGGAAAAATCCTCCGTTAATTATTAATAGAGGCGTTTATATATGACTATGAGTACGAGTTTGACTACATGTACGAAATTGACTTCTTAGTTTTTGAATTTGTAATGTTATTAACTGCAAAAACTTGAGCAGTTCTCGTAGTCTACACAAGGATGTCCACGATATTTGAACCGACAACGATTTTACGAGCTTTTGTGATGACCTTTGCTGTATCAAAAATTGTACCTGAAGTGTTACCCGATAAGCCATCTAAAGTCCATTGCACCTGAGGACGGCCAGACTTCACGAACCGTCAAGAGAGTCGGTCCTCTTCGCCAAATAAAAAACCGGACCCTTTCAATTTAGCCCCAACCAGTTGATCAGTATGTTAGTTTTCCTCACCATTGCTCACAGAAAACAAGTTCAGTGTTTGGTCATGAGAATATTCAGCAATTCGTCATAGACGAAAAACAAAATTCTTTCAACCTTTCTACAAGGAAACTATGCCGGAAAAGGGTTAAAAGTCAACTCGTGGATCGGGAAACATTATCTTTTTGGTTAACAAAATAAGTGAAATCACCAAGTTCTCAGGACTATTATTCTATTTAATCAATCGCTTAACTCAGTTTCGAACTTGCCTCTCGACAGTGTAAATTCTCCTCTCCGACCTACCCGCCATATGCACACAAAGCACTTTATCCCTCTCTATGCCCGTACTGATGTCTATAAATACAGTCTGATTCCGAGAGCTGTAGGACTTTGGAACAACATCCCACAGGAAATCATTGATCTTAGCACAAACCTGTGCAGCTTTGAAAAAGCTGTACGAGAGATGTAATTTATTCTTCCTTTTCCAACAACGCGTTTATGCGCTGTGTACATTACATTAGCAATGCTAAGGTTACACATGTTAAATCAAGTGAAATGAAGTGAAGTGAAGTGACATAGCATGGGAATGTTTTGATACACTGGCTACTGACGTGCAAGGAAGGCAAACCAATTTGAGTAAAGTTTTACTACCACGGACTGTTTTCTACTGTTCCATTTCGCGAAAAATGCAAAATTTAAGACAGTCGTCCACTGACGACGTGTTTTTGATGTAGTTATGTTTCACGATAAATCCAACAATGGTGGGATCGGAGTTTGGAGCACAACTGGTTTCTGTTTTGAACGATCAATGCCAAGGGTCTTGCCCTCTCAGCCCCGAACAAGCTACATGATGTATTGCTGAACTCTCGGCCAAACCGTCTTTATAGTTTCCTTGTAATCAGGTTGGGGGAAATTTGTTTTTCATCTGAGATAAATAACTATGTATGATCGTCTGCTATATTTTCATCACCAAACAACTTGTTATGTGTGAATAATGTAGGGAGAATTTATACACTAGGGCTAACACTAACCCTACCAAGCATAGGGGGGGGGGTCAAACTGACGTCCTCCTCCCCTCAATTTTTTTGGCTTAAAATTTTTGTACCGGCTTGACTGATTTTCTTTGTTTGTTAACAGATCTTTTGACTTTGATTAGGTGACGTCACGACTGATGACGTAATCATAACTCAGGCAACTCGTGTGTTGCCTACAAAAGTGGGATTTTTCGCTAAAAATGCTAATATTATCGCCTAAATACAAGTAAATACTGACAACTTCACATTAATTTTTAATAATTTTGTGTATTCCAATCGCGAAATGTTGTTTTCTCACCAGTTTTAGTTTTTAGTTCTAAAATCTGAAAATTCGAAAACCCAAGATGGTGGCCGCAGTGAAGTCATTTATTTTGTTGTGTTTGCCATGGAAACCAATTAAATACCACGTGGTATATATTAATTGAAAGTACAATAAAAGTTCTTTATGTATACCAAAAACCAAGTCAATCAGATGAGAGGTGTTAAAAATGGAGCGAGGGGTCAGATTGATCCCCCCTTTATGCCTTCGTATAATTTTTTTACCTTATGATATGCCTTCTAGGGTTAATAAACTTGCTGGGGCTGAAAGGCGTAAAAAGGCTAACTTCAGTTTTGAGGACCAACTGGGTTGGGACTATTGTACTGAATAGCCCGAAAATTAGGACATACTTATACGTAGTTACACAGAAATAATACTACTCAATAGCCGCCTTTGTTACATCATAATTGACGCCTTGCGAACCAAACCGGAACTGTGTGGTTTTGCCACGTACTTTTTGATTTTCAAAATGTTTTGCACTCACAGCGAGTGGGTTGCGTGGGGGACGGGTGCTCCCAAGACATGACGTCTTTCGTCAATCCAGTTTGACGCTTTCCGCCCACACTGTCGTGGTCCAATGGTTGCCATTTGCATCTTTCTCAAGCTTAGGAAGCGGCTTGTACAAAGCGAAACTTTTGTTAAATTTCCTCTGTTTTCTCTTACCGTACTTCTGTTCCTCTATTTATTAGAATCCGGTTGTTTCGTCAAACATAAAACAGTCATTTTTAACCTATTCTGAAAAAGGCAACCAGCTTACGGAACTCGGCATCTTGAATGCGATCTCATTTCGTCCGTTCTTAAAAAGCCCTGGCATTGTTGTTGCAAGTCGATGCAGTTAGTGGAAGTTTTAGCCTTGTATTCAACCGGCTTGCGTTTCGTTTGGTAACCATCTTATGGAGTTGCATTAGGGACTTGCACTGACTTTGTCTTTGGGCGGGCCTCAAATCTGAATGCAAGTTCATACAAGTTTTTACCGGAGGACAAGCGAGGCGCACGTCGAACACAGGTTTCAAGAAAGTGACGACTAGCATGCAGTCGCAGGGACTTGCATCCAGGATTTGGCTCAATGTCCTTGCAAATGGTTGGTAGATGGGTAACCGGCACAGAGACAATCACTTGGCAAGTAGGTGGGGCTAGACCACGTGCTAAAGATGAACCACGATCCCCGTACTACCTTAACGTGGGTGAAGGAAAAGGGGGCCGGGGGGGAGGGGGTCTCCTCTTGAAATTTGGCGCAGGGTAAAAGATTATTCTTTATGTGCCCAGACATCCAGCTGATCTGAGTCCCTGGAATTAGCCAATCAGGGGCTAGGACGTCTGCAAAGCCGTATTTCATGTCGTTCCAAGCGCCATCCGCGAGATAAGGCACAAATAAAACTTATACATTTACTGATCTACTCTTCAGTGTTTAAAAAGCTTAATATTCTTTCCAAAAGTTCCTTAAAATTGACTCTTAGTCTAAAATAGTGCTTTAAGAGCAGGCTTAATGGTATACAGTTTTGCAGATGACGTCGCAGGGTTAGATTAGCTGGATTTCTTTAGTAGATCGTCACATTCAGATTGACAGTAGCATGTCGGTAAGTACCATCTTATAGCATCGAATCCTTCAAGCTGCCAGCCAACGACGGCCCCATGAACATCAATCGCGGAGTTCCTCAGGGTACTGTAATTGGTCCTATTATGTTCTCTTTAATGGTTAACGACATTAAACCCGTTTATTCTTCAAATAAACTGGTAAAGTTTGCAGACGACCTAACACTAATGATCAAAGTCAATCCCTGCTACGATACTTCG